>VSMD01012864.1:0-15261 GCA_008750895.1 Mirza zaza
TTCTTGTTATTAGGCCTTTATCAGAGGTGTAGAGAGCAAATATTTTCTCCCACTCTGTGGGTTGTCTATTTGCTCTACTGATGGTTTCCTTGGCTGTGCAGAAACTTTTTAATTTGATCAGATCCCATTTGTTTATTTTTGATGCTGCGGTGATTGCCTTGGGGGTCTTCCTCAAAAATTCTTTGCCTAGGCCAATGTCTGATAGAGTTTTCCCAACATCCTCTTCTAGGATTCTTAAGGTTTCATGTCTTAGGTTTAAGTCTGTTATCCATCTTGAGTGAATTTTTGTGAGAGGTGAGAGGTAGGGATCCTGATTTGCTCTTCTGCATGTAGCTAACCAGTTTTCCCAGCACCATTTATTGAAGAGAGATTCTTTTCCCCAATTTATATTTTTGTCAGCTTTATCAAAGATTAGATTGCCATATACTGATGGTTTCATCTCTGGTATTTCAGATCTATTCCAGATATCTATGCTTCTGTTCTTGTGCCAGTAAAGAGGTCAACTATTCTGATGCACATGTCTTAACAGAACCAACAGTCTATCAGAGAGGATAGACATTGGGGAAACAAATATAAATACATGGAGTGTTATAAAAATGTGATAAGTGAACCTACCAAAGCTGGTGTGTATTGGAAGTGAAGTTAGAAAACTAATGTGAATATTATTTCCCAGACATTATGACACTTGCGAACAATATCTTCTTCCTCATGTTCATCATCATTATCATTCTTACCGTCTTCCTCAAATCTTTCTTCTCCTATTCACCAGAGGATGTCACTACTCTCTATGGTCAAGGCCCTTGTTATTTCAATCTCCACCACCTAGATTACTACAACAGGCTCTCTAATTCATTTTCTATACTGTGTACATGTGATTTTTTTTGTTCTTAAATATATTAATAATTCAAATCTTACTTCATCTCTTCTTAAACTTCAAAAGTTGTTCTATATTATTCTTAGGATAAAGCCCAAGGTTTTCAACATGATATACAAGAGCCTTCTTAAGCTTGTGCTATTTGAAAAAATACAAATTTCCAAAGTTCAAATAGCTTGTGAATTCTGAGAATAAGTAAACATATTATTTATTTAGTAAGTCTGATATCTCCTCTCATCCTCAGCACATACCAAGCAGAGTAGGTTCAATCTGCACTTTTTTTAGTACTCAGTGCACTTTTAATTTCTTGTTTAATATTTATCTTCCCTGATAACTTTAAGTTCCATTAAGCTAGAAACCATGTCTGCCTTCTTGCTACTGTATTCCCAATGCTTAGCTCAGTCCTTTGTCCCTTAATGCTTATTTGTTACATAAATTAATAAATATATGTATCATCTCTTTTAAACCTTATGAAGTAATTATTACCCCATTTTATAGATGAGAAAACTGAAGATTAGAGAAATAAGGAACTCATTACAAATTAATCTATCTTTCACACTGTGTCCAAGTGATTTTTTGTTGTTGTTGTTCTTAAACACAACTCAGATCTTATTACTTCTCTGCTTAAACTTCAAAAACTCTTCTTGACTATTCTTAGAATAAAGGTCAAGGGCCAACAACCTCAAACCCAGGTCTTTCTCATTATAAAAGTCAAGTGATAATCCCTATACCAGAGCTTCATAACAGGTATGCCATAAACAGGTTTCAGGTATACTAAGATATTTCTATGTATGGCTATGGAGACTTGGCCCTTAGGGAGGCCTGGAGAGCCCTGTGACAAATAGATCCCTCTATGCTGGTTGCCTCTGGCTTCAAACAATGACTTCCCTTTACCTCCCTGTGCTATCCAGTTATATTTTCTATGAATCCATAATGTAAAAAAGATTGAGAAGGGTTGCCTACTATAATACAGCAAGCCAACTTCAGTACCTGAAATGAAATTTTTGAATGAGCAAAAGATATGTGTTTAGCCTATATAAAAATTCTTTCATGTCATAAGAATATACATAATTGTAACCTGGCATGTATTATCCTTTAGATTGAGATTCTGAAGGGCACAGAAAATTTGTTATATATTTTAGCTTTCCTTTTAGTGCTTACAACTGACTGGCTCTAATATAGTTAGACTATTTGTTGGAAGAAATGTTAGAAATATGAAAAAACTTTAGCAATCATGTAGTCTATTGTTTATCAAATTTTCAGCATACTAATGTATAGTTGGTACCAACAGAGGTCATTTTTAAACTTTTGATTACAATTTTTAAGTTAAAATAGAATTCAATTTAAAAATTAAGAATAAGTATTTAACATAAGTGGGAAAGGTGAAATAGTTTATGGTCTTAAACCAAAATAGCTATATCTGGCTTGATAAAAGATAGATAACTTTACTTATACACTTTATTCTTTATTTCTGCCAAATTAGAAAATACAAACTCACAATCATAAATTACCAAGAAAGCTGAAGCAATTATGTAGTGATTATTTTAGACATATCTGAATATTTTACTGAACATAAACCCAAACTTTAGGTAGAGATTTCTCACTGTCAGAGCCCTATCAGATGAAAGCTGAATGTTTTAACATGGGTGATAGAGGTGAGGGAATTCATTCTTTTCTGAAAACAATTTCTTCGTGTTCTTCTTTCTCTAATAAGTAAGGAAAGCCATCAAGTATTATTTAAGAATAAATATCTTGGCGATGGAGCTATTTATACACCAGTTTAGCCTTCTTAGGAAACATTAATATCTCATCCTCACCATTAAAAATTGTCATCTTTTGGCACTGAAGTTGTAGAGTTGGGCTATTCAAAATACTGAATATAACCCTGGGCTATACCAGCTGAGAAATTCACTTGACATCATTAAAATTGCCATTATCAGAGTCATAATTTTAATCTAATTTTTTGTTTCAAAAATTTATGTAAGCACCTTTTCCCTTGGCAACCAGTGTACTTCAATGTGGAAAATCAGAGTTCTAATTGCTGTACATTTCTTCACATAGCATATTGAAAAGAAATACATGGCCATAATTTGATCATATTTACAATTTTCACTATGTCACTATGTCATTAAAAGCTGAATCAGAATCAAGGGGCATAGCTGACCACCAATTGTTATCCTTGAATAAAGCAGTGTGTATACTGGCATCCAAAGGAACCTCTCTCATTTGTGTGGCAATGTTCTTCCTTGCTACAAAAGTTGGATTGCTATAGATAACAAAATCAGCAACTTTTTCAGTCTGTGCCAGAGCTCACTAAAAGCAAACAAACAAAACAAAATAAAATAAAATGAGCAACAATAAAAAATAAACACATAATCTCTTCTCCCTTAAGTTTTTCAGTGACAAACAGAACAAAAAATAATATTGTACTTCTCCTATATATATATATATATTCATATGCTAAGAATTGATCCAGATTTTGCACATCAGTGTATTTGTCCAACTATAAAGAAAAATAATTCTAGAACGTACAGATGTCAGTAATTGGTCTTCTACATCACATACCATTGTCCAACAATAACCTATGATTTAAAAAAATTGCCAATAACCTTCTGCTTTCTCTTTGAGGCTAATATTTGATATTAACACTGCAGTTGGTTATACAATTTCTTTGGTAATAGTGTCATCTCTTATTGGTATGTGAATTTTATTTTTGAATGGTGCTAGTTTACTTTTGATCTCTTCTCTAAATTTACAGGAAAAAAATTGTACTTCCAAGTATTATTTTGCACTTGTTTTGAGAAAATATGATTGGTTTACTAGAGAGATTATTGTGCTTTATTTGAAAATTATGCAAAAGCTTTTTGTGTGTGTCTTCATGCCATCATTTGACAAAGTTTTATAACAACACACTGAGAAATGTGAGTGAATGCCTTACCAGTTCGATAAAAGACAATTTTCAGATATTTGTATTAGTTTTTGTTCGTACTTCTTTTACTGCTTGAGTGATAATAATACACATGCAAATTCACTTGTCTGATCAACACTTATATGTACATATAGGAATAACATTCATCTCATCGGGTGTCAAGCAGGTGGGAGGGGGGAGGAGGGGATGGGTACGTTCACACCTAACGGGTGCAGTGCGCACCGTCTGGGGGATGGGTACACTTGTAGCTCTGACTCAGGTGGGCAAAGGCAATATATGTAACCTAAACATTTGTACTCCTATAATATTCTGAAATAAAAAAATAATAAATATATTTTTTTTAAATGTCAGCAGGGCTGAGTTCTTTTCTGTAGCCTCTAAAGGGGAATCCATTTCCTTGCCCTTTCCAGCTTCTACAGACTTCCCACATTCCTTGACTCATAATTCTCATCCTCTATCTTCAAAGCCAACAACATCAGGCCAAATTCTCCTTAAGCTGCCAACTCTCTGGTTCTCTCCCTTCTGCCTCTTTCTTCTTCTTATAAGAACCCTTAGAATTGCATTGAGCTCACTGAGATGATCCAGGAAAATGTCTCCATCTCAATGGCAACTGACTAACAACTTTAATTCCATCTGTGACCTTAATCCTCCTTTTGCTATGTCATGTAACATATTTACAGGTTCCAGAGATTAGAGTGTAGACATCTTTGAAGGACCATTACTCTTCCTGCCATGAAACTTTTACATTTCAATCAACTACTTTTGAGACATTGATACATTTTTCCTCTGATAACAGAGTGGAGAAGAGGTAAGAAAGGTCTTACTTGAAAATTTGATCAATCAATCCATCAATCTGTTATGGATTTTCTCTGACCATGTTTATGCTGACTTTTTTCTCTCATAGGTATTTTCATGGGCTTCTTATGCAGTGGTGCATCTGGCTTGCCTACCACTTTCAAACTCCCCTCATTCAATGATTCATCTTCAGCTTCTTTCTACTCTTGCCTTTCCCTGTAGCAAAAACTGCCTTAGGAAGAATCACTTTTAAAAATGTCCTGAGGCTGACATTTCTGTAATGGGTTCTATATTTGGTCCACAAATCACTTATGTATATATGCATGTATTTGTTTATTTTATAAATATTTTTAATTTTTAAATTCTTCAGTATGTATCTCTAAAAGCAATGACTTAAAAAACACAAAATACCATTACCACAACAAAAATGAAAAATATTTCCTTAATATCATTAAATGTAAATACAGCATTCAAATTTCTCTGATTGGCTCAAAGTTTAAATAGCTTACCTCTGACCTGCCAGCTGCTGTGATAGCAATTGCTTACCATACCTATTCTTCTACTCTGCCACCACAGACTATTTAACATAGCCTCTCAACGGTCTACTGGGTCCTTCAAATATCAAGGGCCAAATATTAGGTAAGGGTATCTATGTGGCCTCCTTGAAGACCTTCTCAGTATGCTTGAAGTGAAGGAGAACCACATTCCTAGAGGTCTGAGGTAAAAAAGGGTAGAGGGTGCCTCTCAGGAGAGTCAACCTTGCATATTAGCCCTGAAAAAAAGTTCCATATTATGTCTGTATCAACCAAGTTGGGTCTTTCCTGGTCGTGAATGGTGAGGCGAGTTGTTGGATGCCCAACCTGCACAATCACACATAGCATTCTTCTTTTTATTTCTCTTTCCTATCCATCCACTCTTCCAACCTTGGTAAAATTTAAAGTAGTCTAATGAGGGGATAGGTGAGTTATAAGGGCATGATGAATATCCAGAGATGATAATCATGTCTCTCTTTTATCACAGTAAGTAGCCAGCCCAAAGCAGACAAGAGCTGGGTGAAGGGAGAACATTAATTTTGAATGAAGTCTGATCTTTTTATTATTATACTGGAAAGAGCATATTAATTATTAAATGAGACTATTCTTGTGACTGAAAGTGAGCAAGGCTTTTTACTATCTAAGGATAGGGAGATAAGCAATGGAGCCTGCTCAATATTTCTTCCAATACCAGGGGGAAAAAACTACCCTAACAGAATACGTTAAATTGGGCAGAGGGGAAAAATGTATTTTCTGATTGCACCATGAGACTCCCACTTGTCTGATGTAACAGACATTTTTGTGAATTGTGGATATCATGAAACACAAAGATAACAAGAAAAATTTAAGTTTAACAAACAATATGGTAGGCTAATGATATCTGCAATTTTTTTATATTCCTCCAATGAAGAGATTGGGTCTATGTCCTCTCTCCTTGAATCTGGGAGGAAGCTCTGTAGCTATTATGATCAGTGAAATACATTGGAAGTGACTGTACCAGTATCCAGTCACAGTTATTAATAGAATGGCAGATTCTACTTAACTGTCTCTTGGATCATTTGGTCTTGGAACCCTGAGCTGCCAGGTGTTATATTTTCCTAGGGCTTCCATAACAAAGTACCATAAACTGGTTGGCTTTAATAAAACTGAAATTTATTCTCTTCCAATTCTAGAGGATAGAAATTCCAAATTGAGGTGTTGATAGGACCATGTTCTCTGTCTGAAGATTCTAGGGCAGAATCTGCTTCATGACTTTCTCTTAGAGTCTGGTATTGCCAACAATCCTTTGTGTTCCCTGGCTTGCACATGCATTACTCCAATCACTGTTTCCTTCATCATATGGAGTTCTTTCTATGTGTTTGTGTTTCTGTGTCTGTTCTTCTCTTCTTATAGGGATACCAGTCATATTAGAATAGAGCCCACCCTACTCCAGTATGATCTTATCTTAACTAATTACGTTTGTAATGACCCTATTTCCAAATAGCTCACATTCAGAGGTTCCTGAGATTAGGACTTCTACATTAATTTTATGGGGACACAATTCAATTCATAACACCATATAAGAAGTTCAACTATTCTGCTGGAGGTATCATGTGGAGAGGTCTTAAGACAACGTGGAAAGAAAGAGTGTCCTATTTGAGCTCAGCTTTGCAGATGTTTCAATTAATGCTTCAGGCACATGAGTGAAGTTATCTTTAAACAAACTCAGATATCATCCGAATAACACCAAGTGACTCTATTCTATATAGTGTGTAAGAGAAATGCCCACCTGAACCCTGCCCAAATTCTTGATCCACAAAAATGTGAGATGTAATAAAGTGATTTTTGATTTAAGCCACTAAGTGGTATGGTAGTTTGTTATGTAGCAATAGATAACTGGGACAAATAATAATGCTCAGATGATGTGAAAATTTTTAGAGAAGACATACAACCTATCCATTACCACCCTATATCACTTTTAAAACTTTATGCCCTTAGGAATGTAATCTATATTAAGAACAAAATGAAATTTTTATGAAAATCACAACTAAAATTTAAATTTGTAGAAGTTATATAAATAAAATGTTATTGCTTTTTTCTCTGAAACCATCACACTGCCCATGGACTACTTTACTATACCTCTGTAAACAGCTAGTGGTCAGTGGACCATTATAAAGATGAAGCCACAGAGTCCTTGGAAAAGAAGGACTAGCTTAAGGTTTCCCAAGTCAGTTAACAGCTAAACTGCCACTATAATTTAGGTCTTCAGATTCCTGGGCCAGAGTTCAAATTTGTCATATGTATAGCAACCCCACATGCTGGATTCAATGGAACAGTTACTACTGTTCCATTTAAACTGTCAGTTTAAATGTCACATAAGGGATCTGATTGATTTTGAAACTAATGATCTCCTTTGCTGTAACATGATTTCTGTTGGTATATATGGGAAAGTTAACTGAGTAAAGAGCTGCCAAATAATGATTCTATGGATAAACTCTTAATGAATAGAAATGAATAAACTAGAATTAAAAAGTGTACACAAATATACTATTAAACAAATATCTCCTGAGTAGTTAAAAAATTCTTATAGTCTTTCTTCAACCTAACCTATACACTTTTGCATGACAGATTGTTATAAACTAGACTTATGCAATCTTTCTTCAAACTTGATCCTCTTCCAATGTTTACCATTTCTCTGAATGGTAAGAGTAAAACCTTGAACTTATCATTGTTATCACCCTCATTCCTTGCTACTCTTCTTTTCAATCGATGAAGTAGTTCTCTCAGGTTTATCTCCTATATATCTAGATGATCTCTCCACCTCTCTTTATCTCTTGCCATTGTATCCTCAGCTTCTCACCTCCACAAATACCCTAGTACAGGCTATTGACATCTCTAGTCTGATCCCCTTGCTTCTGTTTTCATCCCCGTGGTATAATATATTTGGTCTTTGTCTCTGTTTCCTGGCACAGAGCTCCTAAATCCTTTGAAATCTTGAGTAATAGAACTGTCATTTGTTAAGTCCCTTTTGATCACACCTAGGTTTACGCTCATGAGATGATTTAGGGTGAGGTCCTAGATAGCCTTAGGATGGGGACAGTTACCAGAAAGACCAAATGATTAGAGGATTAGAATTTTCAACCTCACCCAACAACCTCTGGGAAGTGGGGGTGGCTAAAAATTAAGCTCTATAAAACTCTCAAACAATGAGATTTGATGAGCTTCCAGATCGGTGAGCACATCCACATGCCAGGAGGATGACACACCCCAGCCGCATAAGGACAGAAGCTCCTGTTCTAAGGACTCTTGTGAACCTAGATCATTATACCTTTTCATCTGACTATTCATTTGTATCCTTCATAATATCCCTTATAATAAACCAGTAACTGTAAGTAAAGTATTGCCCTGAGTTCTGCAAGCCAGTCTAGAAAATTATCAAACTCAAGGAGGAGGCTGTTGAAACCACTGATTTATACACAATTGGTTAAAAGTATGGGAGGCTCAGACTTCTGATTTGTGTCTGAAGTGGGGGCAATCTGTGCAAGCCCTTTACTTGTGGAATCTGATGCTAAATACAGATAGATATTGTTAGAATTGAATTGAACTGTAGGACACCCAGCTGGTGTCTGCAGAGAATCAGAGAATTGGCTAGTGTGGGGAAAACCCCACACATCTGGTATCAGAAGTGTTCTGTGTAAGAGTTTACAAAAATGGTATGTTTTTTCTCAGAGTATCCCTCCAAATCATGCTCCACACTGCCATCAGAAAGATCTTTGCATAACACAAAGGTCATGTCACCTCTCCATTAAAAACTCTTTAGTGGTTTTCCCATTGTTAGTCTTAGGAGAGTAAAAGCTGTTGCTTTGGCCTGGAATGCACCTCCATCAACAAAAATATTTTCTATTCTTCCTTTAGAATTCAATATTTCTTTCTTGACTTCTTGATTAGGTCAAATGCAGTTTTATATGCTCTTATGGCACTGTGTCCTTTTCTCACTCTTGACACATGTAATTTTATGTATTTTTGTATAGTTAGTTGATAAATGTTACTCTCCTCTGAAATGTTCATGAAAATAGCAACTATATTGTGTTCACTCATCAGTGTCTGCCTGTCTTAGTCTGCTTGGTCTGCCATAATAAAGTATCATGGACTGTGGATTAAACAATGGAATTTATTTCTCAGAGTTCTGGAGACTTGCAAGTCCAAGATCAATATGCTGGTAAGGTAAGTTTCAATGTGAGGTCTCCTCTCTTGGCTTATAAGTGGCTGCCATCTTACTGTGTGTTTACATGATGCCTCCTTTATGTGTATTTGGAGAGAGAAGGGAGATGTGGGGGGGAGAGAGAGAGAGAGAGAGAGAGAGAGCGCTCATCCAGTGTGTCTTTCTATAAAGGCACTATTTCCATCATAAGGGACCCATCCTCATTACCTTACCTAACCCAAATAGCCTCCCAAAGGCCCCATCTCCACATACCATAAAATTGAGGATTAGAGCTTCAACATATATATTTGGGATAGACACAATCACTTAGTCCTTAACAATACCCATCAGCCACCAGCCATCACAGAGTCTGGCACGCAAAAGCCCTCAATAAGTATTGTTGCAAGAATTAAAAAATGGGAATTTATTTCTGGCATGAGAGCATGAAGAGCTCTGTTGATTTGCTCCCCAGTGAAAATTATGAAAATTACGAAAAAAACAATCATTTAAAGCCTCTTGAAATAATCCTAAGATCAAACAGCAAATAAATAAACATCTATTCAAAACATCTATCAAAATTTGGTAATTCTGTGGTATTTGATCCAAGACTTCTTCTTCCCTCTTTCATCCCAACTCAGTGAAATAGTAACTCTGCTCCAGACTACTATAGCCAAAAAACACAGGGCTCCCTCTCTCTCCAACTCGAAACCAAAGCTCATGAGGTAGCGATTCAACCCAGGGAGAAAAAACCTTGATCAGCCAGACTGCTGACTTCCCCTTACATTTCCACTGAGTGCTAAGCTTCTAGAGCAAGAGTGTCACTAGAGAGAAGCTAGCAATGTCCCCACTCTTATTTTCAGAGCTCTGGCTGAGAGATTTTGCCTGGCTGGGAGAACGAGCTATAAAATAGCTCTTAATATCTTTTCAAAAGAGCTTAACTTCATTTGCAACAAAGCATGGATAACTTTAAACCTGAGGACACTTTCAAGAACAGTGGAGGTTGTAGTGAAAGGCAATTGGAAGGAGATTCATGAACCTAATAAAGATAGAGCCTAGAATGTAGGCCAGCTAGTATGCAGTACAGAATTTGGAAATAAGAGAGCTGGGAGAAGTCCTCCTGGGGTTCAGAACAAATATCAAATGCCAATCTCAGAAACTATTTCATCAAAAGAGCCACAATTAGAAGTGATTAGTTTGTAGAAGAAATTGTACCCCAGGGCATTGTTGTAAATAATAGAGCAATCAGACAGCAATTAATGGAGTATAACAGTTGGTGGTAGTCAGGGCAAGAGTGAAAGAGAAACCTACTAGAATCACTGTCATGCCAGGGTGACTGTGAACATACCCAAAGCTGTGTTGTCTTAAGAAGCAATATCAGATATTTAACACTGTGACTTCACTAAAATAATTTAGCCATTCACTAAACAATAAATAAGCAAATAACAATAACAACTCTCAGGGTAGGAGAAGGAATATCCCAAGTTGCTATAATATGTTATCTAAAATGTCCAGTTTGCAACCAAAATGACAATGTATGAAAAGAAGCAGGGAAGTATGAACTACACACCAGAGAAAAAGCAGGCCATAGAAACTGCCTGGGAGAGCAATCCGATGTTGGACTTAAATAAAAAAAAGAATTTAGTATAGCTATTACAGATATGTTTACAGAACCAAAGGAAAAGATGATCAAAGAAGTAAAAGAAGGTCAAACTATAATGACATATCAAATAGAGAATATCAATAAAGAGAAATTTTAAAAAGAAGCCTATGGAAATTGTCAAGTTGATCATTGCGATAAGTGAAGTAAATTTTCACTAGAGGAGCTGAACAATAAATTTGGTCAGGCAGAAAAAAGAATTAGCAAACTTGAAGATAGATCAATACAGATTATGTAAGCCAAAAAAAAAAAAAAGAGGGAGAGAGAGAGAGAGAGAGAGAGAGAGAGAGAGAGAGAGAGAGAAAAGAATAAGGAAAACTGAACAGAGCTGCAGAAAAATGTGGGGCACCATTAGGAGATATATATATATATATATATATATAAATGATATATATGTATGTATGATATGATATATGTACATATATGTACACATATACATATATATACATATGTATGTGTGTGTGTATATATATATATATATATATATATATATCACCAGAAAAAGAGGAAAGCAGAAAAAATATTTGAAGAATTAATAGACAAATTCTTCCAAAGTTTATTGAAAAACAATAAAGTACCCATCCAGGAAGCTCGGGAAACTCCAAGTAAAATAAATACAAAGAAACCCACAAGTGAACACAGCACAGTAAAATGCTGAACATCAAGTATGAAGATAAAATCTTGAAAGCAGCAAGGAAAAAATGACACAACACTTACAAAGGAACCCAAATAAGATTAAAAGCTAACTTCTTAGCAAAAACAATGAAGACAATGGAATAACGTATTTAAAGTGCTCAAAGAAAAAAAAAATTCTAACAAATATTCTATATCCAGCAAAGGTATCATTAAAAAATGAAGCAAATAAATACTGTCCCAAATAAACAAAAACTGAGAGAATTTGTTGCTAGCAAGCCTGCCTTATAAGAAACAATAAAGGAAATTCTCAAGGCTGAAACCAAGTGATCCTAGATGGTAACTCAAATCCTATGCATACTTGCCTAAAATAAAGTTTAATTTATAAATTAGGCATAGTATGAAATTAACAACAATAACTAATACTAAAATATAAAAAACTATAACAATATACTGTAATAAAAATTATGTGAATGTGGTTTCTCTATCTCTGAAAATATCTTATTGAACAATATTCATTTATTTATGGATCATGGTTGACCACAGATAAAGGAAGCCACAAGAAAAAAAACATGATTAAGACAGGACTACTATATATGGTAAACTTTAGAGCAAGCACTAAAAATAAACTTGAAAATGTACTGCACAATCATTAGGGAAATTAAAATACTACATTAGAAAATATTTATTCAATGCAAAAGAAAGTAATAAAGGAGGAAAAGAGAAACAAAACAAGACATGAGACACAGAAAATAAAAAATAAAATGTCAAACATAATTCCAAATATATTATCAATAAACATGAATGTATTAAACAATGCAAACAGAATGTAAAGATTTTAAGACTGTATAAAAAGGAAGTCCCAACTAGATATTCAGTATAAGAGACATTCTTTAGATTCTAAGACACAAATAGACTGAAATTAAAAGGGCAGAAAAATCCATATCATGCAAACAGCAACCACTGGAAAACTGGAATGGTTACATCAATATCAGACAAAGCAAACTTTAAAACAAAAAAAAAAATGTTGTTAGAGATAAAGAAGGACATTTTAAAAAATTTTATCCATAAAGAAGATGTAACAATTATAAACATATATGCACTGAATAGGAGAGCACCAAAATGCACAAAACAAAACTAACAGAAATAAAGGAAAGAAAACACAATCTAATAATAATAGTGGGAGACTTCAATACCCTACTTTCAATAATAGAAAAAACAACTAGACAGCAAGTCAACAAGGAAATAGAAGACTTGAATAACACTACAAATTAACTAGACCTAGCAGGTAAATCTGGAATGCTCTACCCAACAACAGTGAAATATACATTCTTTTCAAATGCACATGGAACATCATCCAGAATAGAGAACATTTAGGTAGGCCCTAAAGCAAACTTCAATAAATTTAAAAGCATAAAATAATACCAAATATGTTTTCTGATCAAAATAGAACTAATTTTTTAATTGACAAGAGTTGGAGAAATTCACAAAAAATGTGAAAATTGAACAACACACTCATAAACAGCCAGTGGGTTAAAGAAGAAAGCAAAAGGAAAATCAGAAAATATTTTGAGATAAATTAAAAAATGAAGGTATTGCATATCAAAACTTACAGTATGTAGCTAAAGCAGTGCTTAAAAGTAAATTTATAGATGCATAAGCATGTATCAAGAAAGAAGAAATATCTCAAATTAATAACCTAACCTTCCACCTTAAGACATTCATAAAAGAAGAGAAAACTAAACCTAAAGCAACCAGAAAGAAGGAAATAATAATGATTAAAGTAAAAATTAATGAAATAGTGACAAAAAAATTACAGAAAATCAATTAAACCAAAAACCAGTTCTTTGAAAAGATCAATGAAATTGACAAACCTTTAGTTAGTTTGATTAAGAAAAATAAGGACAGGAGATTCAAATTGCTAGCATCAGAAATGACAGAGAGGCATTATTATCACCTTTAAAAAATAAAAAGAATTATAAAGGAATACTATGAACAACTAGTCTGACAAAAAATTAAATAACTTAGATGAAATGGACAGCTTTCTCAAATGACACAAGCTACTTTCTGCAAACTGATTCAAGAAGATATAAATAATCCGACTAGACCTATACATGTGAAGAGATTGAAACAGTAATCAAAAAATTACCCACAAAAAAGCTAAGGCCCAGATGGCTTTATTTCTGAATTATATTAAATGTTCAAAGAAGAATTAATGCCAATCTTTACAAAAGTTCTTGCAAATATAAAAAATGAGAGGTCATGTCTTTTATTTTTCTTTATTTCACCATATTACAGGGGTACAAATGTGTAGGTAAAGTATATTGCCTTTGCCTCACCCAAGTCAGACCTTCAAGCATGTCCATCCTCCAGACAGTGCACACCTCACTCATTTTGTGTGTATATACCCATCCCCTCTTCCCCACTTCTTTCTGCCCAACATCCAATGAATATTATTACTATATGTGCATTTAATGTTGATCACTTAAAACCAATTTGATGGTGAGTACATGTGGTGCTTGTTTTTCCATTCTTGAGATACTTCACTTAGTAGAATTGGTTCCAGCTCTATCCATGAAAATACAAGAGGTGCTATATCACCATTGTTTCTTAAAGCTGAGTAATACTCCATGGTATACATATACCACATTTTATTAATCCACTCATGTATTGATGGGCACGTGGGTTGTTTCCACATCTTTGCAATTGTGAATTGTGCTGCTATAAACTTTCTAGTTCAGGTGTCTTTTTTATAGAATGTCTTTTGTTCTTTTGGGTAGATGCCCAGTAATGGGAGGACTGCTGGATCAAATGGTCTTTCTACTTGTAGCTCTTTGAGGTATCTCCATATTGCTTTCCACAGAGGTTGTACTAGTTTGCAGTCCCACCAGCAGTGTGGGAGTGTTCCTGTCTCTCTACATCCACACCAACATATAAAACCGTCCTCATATAGCCATCTTATCTTTGACAAAACAGACAAAAAATGCACTGGGAAAAAAAAGCACCATTCAATAAATGGTGCTGGGAAAACTGGATAGCCACATGTAGAAGGTTGAAATAGGATCCACACCTTTCACCTCTCACAAAAATCAACTCACGCTGGGTAACAGACTTAAACCTAAGGCATGAAACTATAAGAATTTTATAGAAAAATGTTGGAAATACTCTTTTAGACATTGGCCTAGGCAAAGAATTTATGAAGAAGACCTCAATGGCAATCACAGCAACAACAAAAATCAATAAATGGGACCTGATCAAAGTAGAAAGCTTCTGCACAGCCAAGGAAACTGTCATGAGAGCAAACAGACAACCCACAGAATGAGGACAAAATATTTGCATGCTACACATCCGATAAAGGGCTGATAATTAGAATCTATATAGAACTCAGGAAAATCAGCAAGAAAAAATCAAACAACCCTATCAAAAAGTGGGCAAAGGACATGAGCAGAAACTTTTTAACCACTTCTGTACCACACTCACTGGCCCAGAAACCTTGCCCACAGCCGACACTCATAGTTCCCATGATAGTTTGTGCTGTGCATCGAGGGCGAACCCATTTTGCTCTTGTGTGATGAGGAAAGCTTTAAAGCACTGAAAGCTTGTTTTACTTTACAGGCAGCTTTACTTGTAATGTAAATCAAAATAGGTAACATATACATA
>VSMD01012869.1:0-84258 GCA_008750895.1 Mirza zaza
TACCAGGAATAATAAACTGCTGCATTCAAAGTGGTCATTTCTAAAAAATTACATTGGAATAGATTGTTACTTTTACTCCTTTTATTTTCTCTATGTTACAGTATTAAATAAAATGTTCATTAATTTGGAATAATGGTAAAGAATGCTCATCTATTCATTATGGGACAAAATTTAAATGTTTAGCTCTATTACTTCAAATACAGCACTATCCAGATTACAAATAAAAACCTAACTAGGAATAAAGTACTTTTAAAATTCCTTCAAAGCAGGCATATATTACTATATAGCAGTGCACTACAAACAAAATAGAACTTTAACATGTGAAAATTAACTATGGGAGTCAGGAGTTGAAAATACATCTAAGGAATTCCTAATTTTATGAAGTTGTGGATTATGACTATTATTGATTTTAGACTGACAATCCCTCTACTCTTAGGTAAGTCTGAGAAATTTTATGAGGAGAGAAATTATTTTGAAATTTTTATTTTTGAGTCAGTTTGATATTTAATGTCAAAACACCTACAACTCTCAAAA
Source organism: Mirza zaza (assembly GCA_008750895.1). Taxonomy (NCBI): domain Eukaryota; kingdom Metazoa; phylum Chordata; class Mammalia; order Primates; family Cheirogaleidae; genus Mirza; species Mirza zaza. Next base: position 535 of record VSMD01012869.1, read on the forward strand.
TAATGGAGAATAAGTTAATGATGTTCAGCAATATAGAAAGTCCTCTATGTTTTTTCTTTTCTCCCTTAGAACTTTTAGTTTATTTAGCACCTGGGTGCTAAGGTGCTAATCTATTATATTTTAGGGACCAAGACTGACTGAATATGTGAAAGAAAATCTTGCTATTATATACACCTCGATGTCTTTGAGTTAGGAAAATAAATCTTGCCATTATATTTGAAGAAGTTTCCTTTGGTTTTTCTTTTCTTTTTCTTTCTTCCCTCCTTTTGGGGACAGCTTACCTCTTTTATAATTCAAGACAGGTTTCTTCTAATTCACCTTGAGAGGCAGCCGTATATCACAAAATGCAGCATTTCCCAAGCTGAATCCCTTGCTTAGCATCCCTTACCAATTTGGCAGAAAGACTCCCCTCCAGCACTCATTCGCTGTCACATGTCTCTTTTGCAAAGTAAGTGGGTCTTTCTCCTCCAGGAGAATTCACTGGCTTGATGTTACTGGCTTCAATCCGTGTGACTTCTTGTCTGAGTCCCCCACGCTGAGTCCTTGTGTTCTCTTCTGCCAAAGGTCATGTCCTACACAGCGTCCCCACTGTGCTGGGTCAGCAGGAACACAGGATGACCATTTTTGTTCATCATTATTTGCCTAAACCTAGAGAAAATAAGATCATTATTGATTTCACCCTCAGGTTTCCTCTACAAACTAGACTGTTGTACATACAGGGTAATTACTTGTTTTCACTCCTTAGTCATGGATAAGAGGTAAAGATAGATGCTCTGCTTTTCAATTTGGGCAGGACACGATTGAATGGTGAACACGAGTCAGAGAATGGCTGATACAATCTCTTTATTTCTTCCAGTAGTCACATTGAGGCTATTTCAAGCATGTACAAGATCAAGGATCCATTAGACCCTTTTCTGGGTAACTTTTGTGGGTTACCATAGAACTCAAGAAGTGCTGTGCCCTCCTTTAAAAATTAAATTAAATTAACTAAAAAGGGAAAAGAAAAAGAGCCTGCCTTTTCTGGGGTTTCCCCAGAGGCTCTTTATCTGTTTAAACTAACCAGGGATTTTTCACATATTGACTTAAGCATTCATTTGCTAATTCGTTGGACATTAAACTGCACGGCGCCCTCCCTAGAATCTTGAATGAAGCAGAACTACTTGGGTCCTTAAGGCTGCTCAAGTCCTGCATCCCTCCCTGCGCACATATGGTTTTTCCTCCTCTATCTCCCTAGATAAAAGTCAGTGCTGATCGCCTTAAGGAAAGAATGAGTTAAATGGACCAATATTCTGGGCCTGGATCTAAAAATCCCGGCCCTTTCAGCGGCCCTTAGCACCTGCGGCAGCAAGGTCATTTGCACATACATAAATAAATAAATTAACAATGAATAAATAATTTAATCCCATCCACACAATGCCACCTTGCAGATTTGATCCTTCGCAGCTCCCAGTGAATTTGTCCATTTCTAATTCTTTTTGATAAAGTCCTCAGATACTTGCTGACTGCCAGGCTCATTTTTTTATTGTTTTCGCTTGATTAGTTCTGTATGACCTAAGGTCGCCCTTAAAATCCACATCTCCCGTGAAGACTCCGAAAGGCCTTCTTTTTAGCACCCCCTAGAAAAGGCTGGAGAGTGCCTGCCATTTCTCTCCACACAAAAGCCTGGAAGGTTTTTCCGTCACTCACCTCCTGAAGCAGCCCATTCGTTCACCCAAGCGCAAAAATAACTCATTAAGGGCTCCCGTGTTTTTGTAGCCTCTCTATTCAGGGCACTTGGGTGTGCCTGTGTCAGGTCTCCCGGGTCCTGGAGGAGCTGAGCCACCTCCCCTTTAACCCTGCCGGGCGGCGCCATCACTGACAGCGCCGGGCCTGGCACCTGCCCACCCATGCCGAGTGCCTGCGGCTGCTCCGCGTCTTCAGACAAGACGCTGGTCTCCACGAGGGGTGGAGAGGGGCCAAGCGGGGCTGCTTTTTTCTTTTCTAAACGCTGGCAGGGAGGTTGCTGCCAGTCCCTCGTTTTCCGGCTGTGCACCCAGTTTAGGCGGTGGGGCCAGGGGCAGGAATCCTGTCTGTGCCCTCCACTTTTGGGCTGGGTCTCATGTTGGGGAGGCCTCTCACACTGTATCATCTCTGCTCACTCACTGGTTGTTCTCTCCCTTACCAAAGGGCCAGCTTGTCCTCGAATGGGGAAGAAAAAGAGAGGTCTTGTGTTGTGTTGGCTGAATAAATACATTCAATTAATGAGAGCCAAGTTCCTCATTTCTGTTTTTATTGAAAAAGTCACAAAGACTGTTTAAGTCCCTTGTTCAGTATCCTTCAACAGTTCTGATAAAGTCTATCAAGTCTTTTGGATTTTCAAGATTTTCTTTGTAGTTTTTTTTCTCCTTCTTCTGGACCACCAAATAAAAACTTGCTGTGTTGTATGGAGTCTCGTAATTGTTACTTTGTAGCAGCAGTGAAGCTCTTGAGTACCCAGGGAAGATGTTCATGAAAATTGTAGTACTACATGAAAGTTTGAAAAAGTAGGCTCTGTTACCAATATGGAAATCTACTACGCCATCGAATTTTAAAATCTCATTTTAAATTTCCTTTTATGTGATGACATTTTAAAAATGAATTTTTGTATATTTCGGTGCATTTCAGCAATTTTTCAGAAGGACAAATTACCCAGGCGAAATTGCCAAAGCCCTCCAAGAATTTGGTTCCATCATCTGAATTCTAAAAAGGTGAATAGTCTTTATCCCAGATAGAGTGAAGATACGCTTGTCAGTGGAGCAGCTTAGCTCCGGAAGCTCTGGAAGAGCCACTGCCCCGTGTAATGTACGCGGTAAACTCTGACTACAGTGCTATTTGTTGAGTTGAGGACATTGTAGCTCAAGCAAGCCCTTCAGGCAGCAGGCACCAAAAGTCATGAATTTGCATAAGTCTGTGTCATCTCTGAACAATTTTGAAAAAATAAAACTTTCAACTTCTAAAAGATTGATCATCTAGGGATAGTACCAGGAAAGAGAAAGTATAATGTCAAACGCTGGCATTACCATTTTGTGTCCAGTGTTTATTGCTCTCCCATGGTTATGCTGGGCGCTCTGGGAGGCTCTGAGGACGCTGGGCCAATCGAAGTTTTATGTTACTAAGGAAGGTGACAGGCTTTTTTAAATGATAGTACCTTTCTTTTCAGGAGAGGGCTACCTAGTCTTTTTGACGAGATATCTCTATGAGAGGTTTCTAAATTTTGTGAAGAGCAATTTATGAAAAAGCAGAAGTGTTGACACTCACAGAGAGAGGGCCGCAGCAGAGACCCCAGAAATGATAAAACTGTTATAAATGCAGTACACACTGCCATACCAGAAATTCTAGCTTTTCCTTATTTTGGAAATTATAAAACATTTCAAATGTACAGAAAAATATAGAGAATGATACAGTGGACACCCATTCACCTACTACGCAGATTCAACAATGGTAACATTTCGCCATATTAGCTTTAGCGCTCACTCTCTGTCTCTCTCTTTTTTCTTTTTTTAAGGAATCAGACTTTACAGATGCAGCTGAACCTCCTCATCCCCTGCCTGATCACATACCCTCTGTGCCTCCCAAGATAACTCCCGAGATCACTTTCATTCTTAAGGGGCCTTTGTTTCTATTCTCCTTGTCTCCTTGTCTACTGGAATGAAAATATAATCCCTATTTTTAAAATATATTGCACATTCACACACAGTCAGGCATATACACACACAGAGAGAGCAGGGAATGAAGAAGGTACATGAAAAGGCTAACAGCTGATTTTTATGAAATTTGGGGTTTTTCTTCTTTGTACTTGTGTGTATTTACTGTGTGTTCTTTTGAGCATACATTTAAGTAATGATGAGTAATGACAAAGCAATAAATAAATAATGTTTAAGTAGTGATCACAATGTTATTAAATACTAACATCTTTTACTAAGAGTGTTACATTGCATTCCCATAGTCGGGGGGGAAGCCCACCTGTACGAATAAGTCAGGTCCTACGCTTAACTTCCTGGTAGCTTCCTCAGCCAGAGGCAAAAATCAGTAAGAAAACAATCAGACATAGATATAAACCAACAATGGATATTTATGTTGCTCTCAAGTGAGTTTCTGTCTCCAAGGGACATTTCAAAATTCCATCAGCTGTCCCTTCCCTACCACAGTTTCTTCCAAGGGCTTAGCCACACTAGGGTGATCCATCCAGTTCTAAAATTAGGTGGCAATCTAGGCCCCTTAAGCAAGTAGATCTTTTATGTTCCCTATAGTTTAGTAGAACTACTAGGGGTGGATGCTTGTGTTGTCAGAGTCCTAAAATGTTAGATCTTAGAAGAGACCTAGGAGTTATCTAATCTAAACCTTTCATTTTCCTAAGAGAAAACCAAGTCCCATAGAGTTAGCATGACTTAGCTTTACTTTACTCATTAGAACCACCTGGATAAATACTGCAGAAAAAGGAACACATAACCCATTCTATTAGGTGAAGTATCCCAAGAATGGAAAAATAAGCACCACATGTACTCACCAGCAAATTGGTATTAACTGATCAACGCCTAAGGGGACATATAAGAATAACATCTATCTGGTCTCGGGCAGGTGGGGGAGAGGGGGATGGGTATACACATGCATAATGAATGTGATGTGCACCAACTGGGGGATGGACACGCTTGAAGCTCTGACTCGAGTGGGGAGGGGGGCAAGGGCCCTTGTAACCTTAACATTTATACCCCCATAATATGCTGAAAAAAATAAAGTGTAATTAGGAAACACTTTTTAAAAAAAGGAACACATAATATCTTTTGCTTGATTTATTGATGTAAAATTCATTCTATAGCTTTGTTGACTTTTTGTGTTATTCTGTGATTCCTCAAGAATATTGTAATTTGGGGTTTCTGTTGAATTCTAATATTTTATGTAACCTAAATAAAAATTGGGACCTAGTCCTGAGATTCCTCTTATAATTGAATTAAATCCATATTTAGAAAATAAACAAAACTTCTATTCTTTTTTTTTTCTTCCAAAAGTTATTTAAGATAATTAAAAACCTGGTTTCCAAACATTACCAGGCAGTAGAAAAAGAATGTGAAGATTTAGATGAAATGAACTTCAGGTGCTTCACACAGGAAAATGTGTCCTTTTAAAAAGGTAAGAAATCTCACATTGTCTAAAGAGGTTTTCTTTTCTTTTTCGGAGGTTTTGTTTTGTTTTAAGACAGAATCTTACTCTGTTGCCCAGGCTGGAGTACAGAAGCGTTTCATAGCTCACTGCAACCTCAAACTCCTGGGCTCAAGTGATCCTCCTGCCTCAGCCTCCCAAGTAGCTGGGACTATAGTTGCATGCCACCACTCCTAGCTAATTTTTCTATTTTTTTTTTTTTTTTTGTAGAGATAGGATTTCACTATGTTGTTCAGGATGGTCTCGAACTCGTGGGCTCAAGAGGTCCTCTCACTTCAGCCTCCCAAAGTGCTAGGGTTACAGGCATGAGCCACCATGCCCAGCTGAGTTTTTCTTTTTTTAAGGTCATACTGTTGTACTGCCCTTCTTTCCTATAGTTTAATTTCCTTTCAAAATGTACACTTACTAAAGAATAAATTATAATTTAGTTTGGGAGAACAAATAGATAATCTTTTAAAGAAAATTAAATGTAATAATTCATAATTATGCATAGTTCATGCATGCATTCATTTGATGGAGTTTATGGAAAACATCCACCTTACTATGTAGTAATTTGCTTTTCTAAAAAGCCCTTGGAAGTGTCCAGACATAGAAAAGTCAATGACATAAAACTGAACAAGCAGTATAGTTCCACATAGCCATGTATTTATCCTAGTTCCTTTCTCTCATTGTTCCAGTACAATTACAACTCACAATATTTTATTTAAAGGTTCAACATTCATCCCAAAATAATGTGGGGAGAGATCTGTACTCTTTGGGTAATACTGATCACAAACCAAGACAAGACCCTGAACTTCATGGAGTTTGTAAGACATTTTGGCCACTCACCCAAATCTGTCCATTTTCCCAATGCCAAAATAGCCCCGGTAGAAGAGGTGACAACTACTTTAAGATGTGGCGTAAGATGTTTAGCTGTGGTTCAGAGATACTTGTGGGTAGAGTACGAGCAAAGGTAGACCTCACATCCCACACTATCCCCAGTGAGCAGCCTAAGTCACCTGGGAATGGTTCTCCGGGGCTTCACAGCTTGGTGCTGTTAGGCCTCAGAATGGGAGCTGTTGATGACTTGTTAGTGCTAAACATTGATTCCTGCATCTGTGGCTAAGGTGCAAAGGACGGCATGGCAGGCAGTACCAATGTCGCTTGTGATTTCTCCCCAATGGGAAATACTCTTTTGTTCCTATCTCTTACACCACCCTGTCCTCACAGTGGGTGGCTTACCCTGCGCTAAAACTCAGGATGTAGCTGCTGGCTCCCTCTTCACTTTTTCCAGTGAAGAAGGGCTATATTTCATATATTCTTTAACTATTCTGTGGTTTACAACCTAATTTTTTTTACACCATTTTAAGTTGTTCCCCAAAAAAGAATTTCACTGGATATTTCTAAAACACAGCTAGAAAATCTAAGCACAGCTGTTTTCAAGCTAGCTGTCTATTAAATCAGTATTGACACATGAGGCAGATGGTCAAGCGGCAAGGGCAGTCACAGATCCAGGCACCTAGGGGGAAATGGGGTTGTGCAGCAAGCATGGTCCGTGAAGGGGTTTGCAGGTCTGGAGGACGTGTTAGGTTGTGTCAGTCCTTTATTATTAAGTTGATTTAGGCCGTTTTCACTTCTCATTAGAAGGTTTTGTTTTGTTTTGTTTTGTTTTTGGTTCCTTTTCTCTTTATTTGGGTTTCTCTTTGGTGCTGTTAAATTTATACTTAAGGCAATGTTGTTTTTCGGAGGTGGGGGAAGGGTGGCTAATAATAGCTGCCTACAACGCCTCATGAGCTCCCCCTGCTGTTTTGCGGCTGACAATACAAGTCTCTTTGATTTTCGTTCACACAAGCACCTAAGTGTAAGAATGAAAGAGAATCTTGTGGGTTTGCTTCATGTAAGAAATTAATACTTCTTAGCTTTCTCCTGGAGGTTTACAAAATCATAAAGGAAAGGAAGGTCTGTTAGCATTTTACCTGGGCTATCACTTAAGCTAGGGCGAGAGAGCTGTTCCCCTCACTGATCTAAGAAGCAGGTCTATACCACTTTTGAAAACCTGCCAATGAAGAGTGAAGCAATATATCATGAAGTTATATCAGATCGGAAATGAAATGACTAAAACCTGGAAGATGTGTATTTAATCATTTCATTTTCATTCTGTAAAGATTTGGAAAAAATAATATGCTTTTAAAATATGCCATTGATATAGTTTTTGTTGTGTTTAATTTTTCTCCCCCCAACATTTCTTGAAACTTTACATGTGGTTTGATTTAAATTCATGTGTCTTAATTTAGTATGAATTTCCAGTAAGAATTAAAGACCATATAGAAGTAACTCTTATTAATCAATATTTTTCATATAAATGTGCGAATTGATTGGGTACCTTACAACATCACAAATTAAAAACATGAGAAAATATGCATTAATCAGATCATGAATATGTATAACAGGACACCTACTAGTCACCAGCCCCAGTGGGATATGATGGTGACCAAAACAGGTTTCGGCCTTCGTGTATCTTATAATGTATTAGGGCAGACATTTATATAATAAAACATTCACACAAATATATAATTTTAAATTATGAATTATTTTTGAATATGACACCAAAAGCACGAGCAAGAAAGAATAGATAAGTTGGACTTCATCAAAATTAAAAACTTTGTATATCAAGGGACACTATCAGCAGAGTGAAAAGGCCACCCATGGAATAGGAGAAAATATTTACAAATCATATATCTGATAAAGGGTTAATATCCAGAATATATGAAGAACTCCTATAACTCAATAATAAGAAAGCAAACAACCCAATGTAAAAATAGGCAAAGAACTTGAACAGACATTTCTCCAAAAATATAAATATGGCCTGTAAGTGCATGAAATGGTGTTCAACATTAACGGAACATTTGATTTGCATTAGAGAAGTATAAAGCAAAACTACAATGGGATACCACTTCATACCTGGTAGAATAGCTACTATTTTTAAAAAGAACAGAAAATAGCAAGTGTTGGTGAGGATATGGAGAAATTAGAATCCTTGTGCACTGCTGGTGGGAATGTATTAATAAAATGGTGCAATTCCTGGGGAAAACAGCATGGGATTCCCTCAAAAAATTAAACACAAAATTACCATATGATCCAATAATTTCACTTCTGGGTGTATACTCAGCAGAATTGAAAGCAGGAACTTGAACAGGTATTTATAAACCTATGTTCATAACAACATTATTCACAATAGCTGAAAGATAGAAACAACACAAGTGTCCATCAGTGGATGAATGGATAACAAAATGTGGTATACAAATACAATGGAATATCATTCTCCCTTGTTCTGCCACATGCTACAATGCAGATTAACCTTGAAGACATTATGCTGGATGCAATTAGCCAGTTACAAAAGGGTAACTATTGTAGAAGCAGCTTCTTCTTAGATGAGGTACGGGAGTAGTCAAGTTCATAGACACGGAGAGTAGAATGACAGTTGTCAAGGGATGGAGCTAGAGGAGAGGAGGAAGTTAGTGTTTAATGAGGGCAGAGCTTCAGTGAGGGAGGATGACAAAGTTCTGGAGGCGAATGGTGGCGAAGGTTGCACAGCAGTATAATGCCATAGAACTGTACGCTTCAAAGTAGTTAAAATGGTAAATTTTATGTTATGCATATTCAACTACAATTTAAAATTATTATGATAAGTAGTTTGAAGGGGAAAAAAGCCACAGGTTTCTATGACCGGGTGTTTAGTGGGTAATTAAGGGGGAATCTGACTTAGGTCGTGCACAAAAGCGGAGCTGAGACCTGCAGTGATAGGGTGGCGGGTGGAGGGGGCACGAGCACTGGAAGGCCCCGTGCTGATGAGGGCGGGGACACTTCTGAGGAGCCAGCCAAGGGGGACTAGAGTGGCTGGTGCAGAGGACACACCGTGGAGAGCGGGAGGGGGTGAGGCCATACAGGAGGGTGTCAGTCAGAGCGCAGAGTCCCACCAACCATGGTGAGGAGCTTGGGTTTTACTATAATGCAGCAACAAGAGGTTAAAGCATGAGCTAAATTCCACTTAAGCAGGCTGGTCAGACTGCTGTGTCGGAGTAGATTTTGAGAAGCCAAAAATGTTGCCAGGAGTCCAGTTAGGAGGCTGTTGCAATGGCGAGGAGTATTTGATAGTGGCATGGACTAAGAGAGTGTCAAAGAATGTGGACGAAAGTGGAAAGATCAGACGTTTGGGTGACAGACCGTGTGTTTAGGTAAGAAGGAGAGGGAAGCGCCCACAATGACCTGCAGTTCTATTTAATCAACTGAAAAGATAAGAGTTCATGAATCTGGACAGGAGAGTTTTATTTCTTATAAAAGGTTATAACCTGCACGCTGGGAGGCAGGCACTTCAAAGGGGGGAGGTTGGGGCAGAAGCTTTACACTGAACAGGTTGGCTAAACCTACATATTCAACAGGTTATATTCAGCTATGAACATTTACAAAGGGGGGATGCATGCATGCAGATTTGTAGATTAAATAAACACGTATGTTACATACAACCCATATTCACTTTGGGGTGGAGACTTAACATTAAAATGCAGTAAAATTAGTCTTGATGTGTCAAAAAGTGAAGCAGAGACACAAAGGCACTCAGTGTGCAGCCTCTGTAAACCGGCCAGAAGTAGTCCATGGTCAGGAGTCTCTTAGCAGGAGAAAGTTACTGAAGTCAGGCTCTCATCCAATTAAAGCTGCAGTTATGGCTTGTCGAACAGAGGGGCCAGTGAGTCAGCTGAGCTAGCAGTAGTGAGCTGCAGTTGGTTAATATCACTTATCTCAAGGCCAGTGCTAGTTTAGCTGCTAGAGAAAAAGAAAAACCTTATGGAAGTTAGAACAGAGTTTATTTTTTAAGTGTAGGGGTGCGTGACTTAACCCTTCCCTGGAACGGCCTTAGATCCTGTTTATAATATCTCATTGCCACGAGGAGTCTGTTCCATCTCACCTGGGGGCCTAGGGGCTTTATTTTATTTTGTAGCATGCCATTGCTGTCTTCAGCAGAAATGGCTGACTCAGTGTGCTCTGAAAATTAGGATCTATTGTTTCACCTTGAAAAAAACAAATTGACAATGTATTTTTAATTCTTAAAAAAATAATGCTCCATAAAGTTAAATGATTAGAATGACAGTTCTAAGCTATCCACTACCATGATCATACTGAGTTTCTGATCAGCTGGATCACAGGATACAATGATGACAGTGATGGTTAATAATTGTGATGTTTAAATGTCTCTGAGCCAAAAGTGCACTCAAGATAAAAGGAGACCTACAGCTGCATGTCAGAATTGTAAATGAGGTCACTGGAACAGTTTTAAACTTCCAAGTCAATTTTTTTTCCTTCAGTGTGATTGAAAGTAATATTTGGGAAACAAATGGGGGAGAGGTTGGTGTATTTGAGTGAAAGGAGGAGAAGAGAACATTGCCCCATGTCACCAAGCTTTGTAGGTGAATGTCAAGTGTCAGTGAGTAGACTGGACTGGACACTCCCAACTCAACAAGCTGCTGCCTAAAGCAGTGAGCTGTCATAGTCATTTCTGTCCATGTCGGAGGGCCTGATTAATGTGGCGAGCTCTTAGAGCCAAAAGGGGGTGTAAGGGGCCACAGTGACCCTGTCGTGACTGGCAGCCCAGCACAGGATATGGTAGACAGCAGACAGGCAAGGCTGAGAGCAACTCTAAAAGGGCCAAAGTGAAATGAAGACTTAGTAATAGTTCATTCCATTTTTTTTAAGTACTTGGTTTTGCCGAAGGGGTCCACCTGAGTGTGATCTAGGCTTTGGTCCAGCTGCAGGAAGAGGGAAGGCAGAGGAACATGCTGGGCTGCACACGTGCCCACCACCAGCCAGCCCCAGACTCTGCAAAACTCCCCACACCAAATAGCCTGGGTTTCCCAGCAGGTCAAGTGTAAGGAAATAAAGGAATGGAGAGAGATGTACAGATTAAAAGAGATCTAAAAGACACATCAAATGTTTTAAAATGAGCAGTCAAAAACGAAACTGTATTGTCCAGGGATTCATTTGGATGTTAAAACTACTTTCAAAAACAAAATCCAAGGAGGCCAGGCTCAGTGGCTCACGCCTGTAATCCCAGCACTGTGGGAGGCCAAGGTGGGAGGATTGCTTGAGCCCAGGAGTTTGAGGTTGCTGTAAACTAGGCTGATGCCACGGCACTCACTCTAGCCTGGGCAACAAAGCGAGACTCTATCTCAAAAAAAAAAAAAAGTGATTTTGTCCGGTCAGTGCAACAACCTGAACCAATGTGAGTGTGAAGTGCGGGAAAAGAGATGTGATTACCGAAGGAGGTAGAGGTGAGTCAGACCTAGACAATCAGGAAAGCTGCATGTGTGTTTGCATTTACTCCGAAAATAATGTACCATTTTATAAAAGTGAGAATTTAAAAATTACTCAGTTTATGTGTCTGCATGGACTCTCTTTTAAAGGATGCACAAAACCTGGTGATAGTGATTCCTTCCCAGGGTGAGCCCCGGGTGGCTGGGTGGGAGGGAGACTGACTTTTCACCATACACCCCTTTGCACTTTTAACATTTTGTGCCATATAAACATATTAGCTGTTTAAAATGTATTTAAAAGTTCACGTGTGGGCCTAAGCATCACTCTTAAAGGAAGATATCAAACATTAGAGTTACTTAGTTTAGGCTTTATAGTTATATTTAATGAAATAATCCCAGGTAAGATGTGTTGTTACCCATTGAACTTTCTAGCTCCTAACCTTACCATCTTCTGAAATAAAATCATTGTTTTTATAAAAAAAAAAAAAAAAAAGTTCACGTGTGCATAGAAAGATTTTTAAGGAAGCTTATCAGAAAAGTTAACAGTGCTTATATATGAATGGTGAGTTTGTAGTTATTTCTGTATCCTCTTTATACTTTTCTGTGTATTTCCAACTTTCTCGTATGAGCATGTATTGCTTTTGTAATTAGTTTTAAGAGGTTATGTTATTTTTTTAAACCTGGATTTTAGAGGCTGTACGTTGGGACATTCAACTGCCCACTTTTCGTGTCGTGGAGGACCACAGCTTTACACAAGGGAAGACAAGTATTCCCAAAGTTAGACCCAGACCTTACTGTCCTAAGAAAGTGTGCAAATGTCCCTGATTGTGGCAGTTGCTGCACGGAAGAAAGGGCTGGACTGGGAGGCAAGCACATTGTCATTGGAACCCTAGCCCTGCCACAAAACAGCTACATGGCTTTGGACAAACTCTCCTCTAGCTTGTGGGCAATGACACCTTCTGTGGAGGTCATCGCTGGGGTTCAGTGGAGCGACTGCACGCGGAAGCACCTGTCACCGTGCCAGGCCAGGGGAGGTGTCGGGGGCACCTCTGGGCGAGTCAGCCCCTCCTCATTTCCACCAGCTCCACTAAGGCTCTGCAACTTCCTCTTTCATGAAGATGGGACTTACCAGACCACGTCCAAATATGACCAGAAGTTATATGGAAATATAGATGACAAATCTTCTTTGGAAGAAACTTGCTAATCACAGCCAACACCCAATGCCAGAGAGCCACCGTCTGGGGCAACATAACTTCATCATGTATTCTTTTTACCCACACTGCTTGGTCATTACCTACAGGACTGTCCTCACATAAAGTCATTCAGTGCTTCTTGGGAGCTGCTGTTTCCCAAACTCCAATCATCCAATGAACATAGTCACCTTTCCTGGTGTCTCTTTCTCTAATACACAATTGAAAAGGTTTGAAAATGTTGTCTCCTTGATTAATGTTCTTTTCATACCAAGGAAATAGATAACATAATCCTAATTTTGGTAGTTTTAGAAATTATCTTTCCATTTTTTATTACATTCTAAGAAATGATTTACTCAGATTCTTCCTTCTGAAATTAACAATAGAGCAACGACATGGTTTCTCCTATAGCCTTCCCTTACCACATATGCTTGGGGCCATCATCAGCCTGGGGTTCAAGGCCAGAATGGCTACTATTCAGTTCTTATTTTACCGTAATGCAGTTCAGATGGAATCTAAGTGCATTCATGTCTACCTTTTTACTGTAAGTCAGAGTAGGGTTTGTGAAATAAGGGATTCTTTAACCTTTTACAGATTTATTGCTCGTGGCCAGACTATCAAGTTGCAAATGACTCTCCCTCCAATTTTACCTTTTTCCAAAATAGTTTCTCCAAGTGCCCAGAATTGGCTCCTCTAGGCTCCCCAGCATTGCTAGGGCTGTGTGCTGCACACACAGCCACAACTGCAACCAACACATACATGCAGCACGCAGCACATCCAAAAGTGCGGAGACTTAGGCCAGGCGCGGTGGCTCACGCCTGTAATCCTAGCACTCTAGGAGGCCGAGGTAGGCAGATTGCTCAAGGTCAGGAGTTCAAAACCAGCCTGAGTGAGACCCTGTCTCTACTAAAAATAGAAAGAAATTAATTGACCAACTAAAAATATATATACAAAAAATTAGCCAGGCATGGTGGCACATGCCTGTAGTCCCAGCCACTCAGGAGGCTGAGGCAGTAGGATCGCTTGAGCCCAGGAGATTGAGGTTGCTGTGAGTAGGCTGACGCCATGGCACTCACTCTAGCCTGGGCAACAAAGTGAGACTCTGTCTCAAAAAAAAAAAAAACAAAAAAACCCCCCACAAAAGTGCGGAGACAGGCTGTGACTTCTAGTCCTAAAACTTTTGCAAATTTTCTCCACGGCTACCCTCTATAGCCACATTTTCTTTAACAATTATACCTCATGTTATAATTAGGAAGAGGAAGGAAGGGCTAGACCACAAATTTATATTCTGATATAAATATAAAATGAAAGTCATGTTTATGTTAAAAAAAAAAAGTCCTGGTACTAGTGGGTTGAAATGAGAATATCAAGACCTCTACCTATATAACTCTAACAAAACGACAGAGGAGCCTTACTTTTGTGTCATTGCAAACATTGCAAGGGTCTCCTAGAAATATCATAGTAAGAAAGGTTCATTATATGTAGAAGGTTTTAATTAATATACTAATATTTTTAATGACTCTTGCTTTCTGTACACGGCACACTTGTGTACACAGGCAGGCACCATGTGCACACACACATGTGGCACTCCTGGGCCTGTACCGTAGCTTGATGTACACAGGCAGATGTGTGTGGCTCTACTTCTAGCTGCGCACATACCAGCACTGAGGTTCTCAGGTTTTAGAATATTCAATAAGAAAAGCTCATTTGTTCCTCCTATCTGAGCTCAGAACCATTTGAGATATAGATGTAGGTGTCAGGCGGAAATAAAAATGTCTATTTTGTGACTGATTGGAAGATGTGACATCAATGTGCAGGGAAATTGGGCTTGCGACATTTCACCTTAGAATTAAACTTATGCATAAAAAGTACAGGAGGAGGCAGGAATCTTGCAGGCAGCTGAGTGGGATGCTCGCTTGCCTCCTGTGGCAGGTTGGCACCCAAAGAGGAAGGGTCTGAGCAGAGCATGCCTGGTCCTCCTTCCAGACACTCCAACCAGATGACTGAGGACTTTGAAAGGAGTGTGAGAGATGTTAAGAGTATTACTGTGGTAATATCCCTCCACACAGCGCCAGGAGGATTGGGAAATGAAAGTGCCTCCCAACTGTAGGCACACGTGTGCAGATATACACAGGTGTGTGCAGTATACACAGGTGTGTGCAGATATACACAGGTGTGTGCAGATACACACAGGTGTGCGCACATACGCATGGACCAATCCCTACACCAGGCCATGGATACTGACAGTCAGATGTCAGGAGCCAAAGCAACCAGAAAACTAGGGAGAATGAGAACCCAGTGGGAAAGGGAGTCCTGGACAGAGTCCAGGGAGCCAGGGGTGTGCGGCAGGGCTATGACGTGCATCCAGGGTTGACTCCTCAGGCCTGACCCTGCAGCCCAGAGTGGAGCAGCAGCTGGTGAACAGGGTGAAAGGAATAGGATGGAAAGGAAAACATGGGATGGAAAAAAAATGGGAGGAAATGCTGAGAAGAGCATCAAGCTGCCATAGAAAGTGTATTTAAGAAATGTTGAATTAGTTTATCTACCCCATGTTCCAAAAAAGAATTTGCAATGGCCAAGATTTGTATGTTAATAGACATTAGACTGTGCAATCCGAGAGGGAGTGTGGACATGCAGATACAAGAGCTGTTGCACAATAACATAAGGCTGAATTTCTGTGTATAAAAGAGAGTGAGCACAGCATTCCCAAGTTATTAGAGGGGCTCTGACTGCCAATTACAGCTTGGAGTAGGGCTCCTAGATGCAAGATTGACCCCGGGTTGGAATTACAGATCCCTAACCCCCTTTACCCGAAAAGAAGAAAATTGCCTTGTTCCAGAGCAGGCCCTGGAGTTCAGGAAAAAGCCCTGAGGTTAAAGACTTTTTTCATGATTTGCTTGGACACCTTGTTATTTAGTTTGAAGTGGCCCTAAGGATCTGACTCTTTGGAAGGTGGAGGTATATTAAAAATATATTATCATAATAGCTAACTGGACATCCACTATGGGCCAGGCGGTTTCTGGAGTGCTTTGAGTGTGCCAACTCACTTAATCCTCATAGCCACCCTGTGAGGGATGCACTTGTGATGTCTCTGTGCTACAGGTGATGAAACAGACTCCACGAGGCTGAGCAACTCGCCCTGAAGTCACACAGTAGGCGGCAGAGCTGGGATGCAAATCCAGGCAGGCTGGCTCCAGATCCACACTCTGCATAATTAGTGGGGCAGAAGGAGAGTGCCCTGTCACTAGCCCAGCCTCCAACATGAAAGAAGCAGAACCCCATCAGGCTAGTTCTGAATCCACAACCTGGTCTGCACTTAGCTGGGCCTGCACTGTCTCCTGCTGCCAGGCCACAGGGTAGACTTTGCAGGCAAAGGCAAGGCCATTGGTCTTTCTGATAATCCTCAGAATGTGTGTAGGTAGATTACTCCACAGATTTCTGGGTGTCTGCACAATCACTTGCTGGTCTCTGATGACACAGGGCAGGAACTGAGGACCGGGGTGGACCTAATGCAGAATTCCAGGAGACTCAGCACTGTCAGGCAGTTCATTCAGTCACGCCACAGGTAATTTATGGAGCTCCCACTCCGTGCCCTGTATCCCTTTCCTTTTCTTGGTGTGCTACTCTGTGCAGATGCCGTTACTAGTTTCTTAGGATTTCCTCACCTTTGTGGGTTCAGGCATGTCCATATCAGCCCCCTCCCATTTCTTTCCTGGCCTCCAGCAGCCCAGACTGGACGGGCCCCCACAGACACATGGGGCTGTCTTTGTTCAACAGTGCTTGGAAGCACAAGTGAGCTCTGTATTACTGCCCTTTCGGCAGGGGCGGCTGGAGGGCCTGGAAGCTACTAGCTCCAGCCCTGCAGAGCCACGGGGACCAACCCAAAGCACCAGCCATCAGCTTTGTTCCTCAAGCCCCTGGAGAAAACCTTTGATTTCATGGGGATGATTATTTTTATTCTTGCCCACTCAAGGATGAAGCCCAAGAAACAAGGGGTTGCCCCTTTCAGAGGCATCACAATGGGTTACCTCCAGCCAAACCCACTGTTTTTTTGTTTTTTGTTATTTCTGGGTTTGGTTGGGCCGCTCTTGGAAACCATTACTATACAACTTACTTAAAGAAAGAGTGGAGGGGTTGGGTGTAAGAGACTCAGACGGGGCTGGGGGCGGGTGGGGGGGGGTCTGGGGCAGGGAGGCCGGAGGTAATGTGTTGTCAAAGACAGTGCAGGAAGAACACATTAAAGTCACAATCTGATTTGAATCGATTCTATTTTGTAGTGACATTTTTAATCTTTTGCAAAGTCAAGCTATTCCAAGTTTGACTTTTGGCCAAGCCTGGAGAATTGGGACTTTGGATGAAGGTTTCAGAAAAAGACACAAAACACACACACGGACACACACACACACACACACACACACAGAAAAGGGAAAGGAGAGAAAGGGGAGGGAGACTTTTATCCTAAAGTCATTGTAAATCCAAAGCAGGGTTTTATCCTCCACAGTTAAATGAGAAGGAAAAAAAAAATCAAGAATATCAACATTTGAGGTACAAAGACTGTCATGGCCCAGTGGAAGTTTGCAAAATTATATGTAAATGACCAAAGTTTTTACTGTGGTGGCCCTGTGCGTTCCCAAAGCTAATCCCAAAGAGAAAATCTACTTAGCAAAAGAAAGTTTTGTCTAATTTGGTTAACAGTTGAGAAGTGACAAAAATGCTGAATATATTAATAATTTATATTTCCAGGGTAACACTATATCTTTAATGCTTCACTGCCGAAGGGAATTCAGATTGGCTTAATGCTCAGAGGAAAAAAAAAAATCCTGAAAGGCCTTCTTCATATTCTGTACCCAGCGCTGATGAAAATGAGTGTAAGACATGTGTTCCTATAATAGGCGCCATCCTCTCTCCCATCTCTGCATAATTTGTTTTTATCTCATATCGCTCAATGTATATCCATTATCTGGGAAGCTGCCTGCTCTTAACCCACTTCCATGCTCCAACTCCATCAGTTCATAAAAAAAGGAGACATCTCACATTTTATAGATAAGTAATTTCAAGAACCGCTTACATGCAAAAACCTTTTATAAAGTTTACAGATTTTCTTTCCCCAAAAATATACATATATAAATTTCACTTTATGGGCAATGTAATGAGGGTTATTTTTTTTCTCCCTGTCTCTGTATAATGAAGTTTGATGGTTTACAAATTGCAGGTCACCCCATTCCATGACCTCGGTAAACAGTCTGGGTCAGAGCTCTCTTAAATCCTGTCCAGGGAAATGGAATAAGTTAATTTGCTGTCCTCCAGCTAGTCTGGGAGAAGGCAAATCACCTAGTTCAGCTAAATGGCCTCTGGAATCAATGAGGAAAACGTGCCACATGATTTCAGATTATTTAAGGGGCATCAAAGTTAACGGAAACAAAAGTCCAAAGGAAAAAAATCAACAGAGGAAAAAATTTAAATCCCCAGAAACACGCGTTTAGCTTGTTGGATACCTTGCTTATTTTACCTGTTTACATAAAACAATGGGCAGTCTCATTTTGTTGTTTGCTCTTAGAAAAATATGGTTTTTAGCTTGTTATTTTCAATGAACGTACCGTTATTTTGGGGGTAAGGCACAAATGCACTGGAATCAAAATCCCCTAAAAGATCACTAGCCAAGTCTCTTCTAGACTCCAAACTTTCCTCACCACGTTCTGGATGGAGCGAAAAGATAAAAACCAAACAAACAAAAAAAAAACCCCGCCTGGAGAAAGGAAGACTTTTCTCTCTTCCAGACTGAGAGCTTGAACAGAGAACCCAGCATCTCAACCCACGGCCAGTAAAGGATGATGGAGGCGACCGGGAACAATGTCCCGGGGGAGCGCATCTCCCTACCCTGGCAGCCCAGCACCTCCGAAGCTGGGCTGATCCGTGCGCAAAAGGCAACGCCAGCTTCCCTGAACTCTCCAGCGCCGAGTAGTTGCCATCCGAAGACAGTCAGAAAACTTCCACCGAAGTTGTTTCTAAGCCACACCCCAGAAACGTTACTTGCTTCCCGTATTTTTTACAGGATCGTGTTAAGGCTGTAAACTCAGCCACGCTCCAGGCTCGGGAGGGTGTGGCCTGCGCGCGCTTCGGGACACTTGCCTTGGGGCAGGAAGGGCTCCCAGGTCCCAGCTGGCGGCACTACACCGAGGCCCGTTTGGGGCGGTACTTCGATTTGCATTTTCAGAGAGCCCAGGGTACTGTTCCTCGCCTCCCCTCTTTCCTAAGGCAAATGCCCAAGATGCCCTCAGGGCGGGTGCGCTCTGCGCTCTGGGGGAGCCACGAATCCCGCCCCCAAGCGACGCCTAGGACGTCTGCTTAAGCCTCGGTCGAGCCTCCTCCTCCCTCAGACTCCGAGGCCGGCCCCCCACCAAATTACCGGCCCCCCACCTAATTACCGAGGGCCGTCACTTTTGCCCTTAGCCTCGCGCCCTTGGCACTTTGGAGGGCATGGGCTGTGGATGAGCGGAAGGTAACAAAGAAATCCATCTTTTGGAGTCTTTATTAGAAAACGTTTATTGCCGGGGGAGATCCTTCAGAAGACTAACTCGCTCTTGGCCTTCCCACACCTAGTTTCTTGCGGTCACAGTATTTACACCTGTACAGTATATACAGTATTTCTCCTAAGCAGCGCCCAACGCGCAGAGCAACCTGGAGGGCACGAGGGCATCAGAGCACGGGCGGGTGCTGGGGCGTGTGCAGGTTGAGGTTGTTGGGGTGCGCGTGGCCGATCAGGTTGAGGTAATGCCGGTCCAGGCCCTGCACGGGCGCCAGGAACGGGCTGTGCTGCTGCGCGGGGCTCTGGAGCGGCACTGGCGCGCTGGGCAGGTAGGGCAGCGCCGGGCTGCGGGCCGCGCCGGGAGGCCAGGGGAAAGGCCCCGGGCCCGCGCCCTGCGGGAACACAGCGGCCTCGCCGGGGCTGTGGCCAGAGAACTCGGGCCCCGCCGGGTGCAGCTGATAGTTGAAATCGGCCTCCGGGAGCAAAGCCAGCGGCGTGAAGCCGGGCTCCGCGCCCAGGCGGGCCTTGGACTGCAAGAAGGCGAGGATGCGCGCGTACTTGGTGTCCTTGGTCTCCATCCGCTCCACGGTGGTGAGGTAATGCACCAGGTTCTTCATGCACTCGTGGTAGCCGTAGTGGAAGTAGTTGGCAAATTCTGCTAAGAGTTCTGCTGGAGGGGCGAGAAAGACCGTAGGAAGGAAAAACCCCGGAGCGCCCCTTTCCCACGGAGAGCCCGAGGAGGGCGCGGGCCACCTTCCATCACATCTTCTGACCATAGTTTCTCTTTAAGGCCCGCCTTCTCCTCTAGGCAGCCTAGACACTGGCAAAGCTCGAGCAAACACCCCCTTTTCCAAGACAGCCTGACCCCACCCACC
Source organism: Mirza zaza (assembly GCA_008750895.1). NCBI lineage: Eukaryota > Metazoa > Chordata > Mammalia > Primates > Cheirogaleidae > Mirza > Mirza zaza. The sequence goes on from VSMD01012869.1 coordinate 20,585, forward strand.
CCGCCTGAGACGAGGCGACGCAACCAGGAGCCCTAGAAACCAGTCGCCACGGCCGCTCGCAGTCGCGCAGACAGGAGAGGCGCTTTTGCTGGCCCTGGCCTCCCTCCCCTGCAGCTTCCCGCGGGGAGACCTCTCCGGAACGCCCCGTCCCTCCCCTCCCCAGCCCCTGGGCTCAGCGCGGCGCACGCTCCGAGCGCACGTTTCCTCCCGCTAGCCCGTGCCCACCTTTTTCCCTTCCCCGGGGAAAGTCAGCCGAGTGCAGGGCTCTCAGGTACTGGACGGTCATCTCAAGGATCTCCGCCTTCTCCAGCTTCCCGGAACTCTGCAAAAGGAGGAAGGGCTCCTTGCAGCGGCCCAGCGGGCTCGGGCCAACGCCCGCAGGCTGGGCGGGCGCGGCACACCTGGAGAGCACCAGCCAGCAGGGCGCCCCTGCTATCTGCGCGAGAGCCGCTCCCCGCTTGCTCGGCGCTCAGGCCGCCGGGGGAGGGAGGCCTCAGTAAGGCCCTCCGCGTCCACAGACTGCGGCGTCTCCGCCGAGAGTGGCAGCCGAGGGTTCCCAGCGCCTGGCACACGGCTCCAGGCTGCCGACGTTACCTGCTTCGCCAGGGCCATGGGCACCGTCTTGCCCAGCTCGTTCAAGCAGCGGTTGATCCGGTCCCTCCTCCGCTTTTCTATCACTTTATGAGAAACGGGGGTTCTCTGCGAACAGAGGTTTGCACGTTTAGGAGGGCTGTGCCCCGGGAGTCGTCAAAGGCACGGACGGCTGTAGTAGCGGCGTGCTAACCGTCTTCCCAGACGCTCACGCTGCTCAGAGGTTCGCCCCAGGAAGGGACCCCGCTCCCCACACTCAGGCCAGTTGAACTCTGCCCTCTCACGCCCGTGCTGGCGCGCTCCCCTTCCAGCCCCCCTACCCGCTTGGGCCGCTCCTAGCCGAGCGCCAGGGCTTTGGGGAGGTGGCCACCAGCCTCCTGGCGTGGGCTTCTCCCCGGTCAAGGACTCTCCTCTGTCTATTCCCATCCCTTTCCCAAGCCACTGGGGATTCCTCTACACGCAAAGTCCCATGTGGCCACGTCCCTGCTGTCCGTCCAGCCAAACGGCTGGTAGGTGAGTCAGACGCCTCTGTCACCAGGGCGCAAGCGCCACTTGGGCTGGGCGGACTCACTTTGCGTTCCTTGAGCTTGTCTGACATCCTGGTCAGTACGCGCCCTCGGGAGAGGCGGTGGCGCGAGGCACCCGTCCACTTTCAGCCTCGTGTGCCTCCTCGAGTGTCCCAGGTAGACTGCAGCCTCCCAACTCCGAGGGGCCGCCTTATAAAGCGGTCATCTAGGGCTCCAAGTGCATTCACGAGTTGAATTATTCCATAGGATTAGGGGAGCTGCGTTTGGAGGATGTATGCATTCAAGATCAGTTTTAAAGAAGTTAAGAAAAAAAAATTAGCTGCCGAGGGGGGCGAGCTGGGGGCAGATCAGCTTTGTTAATCCACGTGGCCCTTCAAAGGACACGTGATCGGCCCGGGAATAACATTTGCATGGCAACGGCCCGGGCGGGAAAGGCAGGCGGCCTACTGCGGCCGGCGGGCGAGAGAGCGCCTGCAGCAGTCGCGGGCGCGGCGCGCAGGGGCGCAGCGGCCACGGGCACCGGGGGGCGAGGACCCTCACAAAACAATGTCGCCTCCTTTAGTCCCACCGCTGAGTCTCACACGATCGCCTGTTTACAAATCCCAGCAAGCCCGCCGTCCCAGCGCCGAGTGCGTTTTAAAGCCTGTCCAGAGTCATTAAAGTAATTAAGTAAGCCTTTAATAGGCTGTTCCGCCGGGTTCAAGGGAGAGCTCTTGGAGACGGAGGCGCCCCGTTTGTTCCCAGGCTTTTCTCACACGACTTGGTGACACGTCCTTCTCCCCCCTTTTTGTTTACACCGCTTTATTTGTCCGGACATCCCGGCAGGTGTGGGGCTGCGGCTGGCACACGAAGCTCACGCCTCGCCTCGCCCCTCCCGCCGCTCTTTGGCACGCGACGCTCCCCCCTACCCCCTGACCACGCCGCTGGCTTTCTTTTCTCCCCCCTCCGGCTCTCTCTTCGCGGGGGGAAGAGGCTCAATTTGTAGCCTATTATCCTATACGAAAATGTCCATTGAAAAGTATGAATAGTTTCATTGGGCTAAATTTTAATAATGCCAGAGGGTGGGGGAGGAGAGACAGGCGGGCGGGTGTGTGTGTGTGTGAGTGTGTGTGAGGGGGGTGGGAGGACTGGGGGGCAACACGGAGAAGAGTGGGCCGAGAAGAAAAGGGGGAATGCAGCTGGCCCAGGCGAGCATTATGCGACGTCACCTGCGAGAGGGGGCGCCTACAGACCCCTATTCATTTGCCTAATTTTGGTCAATTTAACAAACTTCAGGAGAAATTATTGTGGCTTTGTCAGGGAGGGTGAAGCCTTCTGATCGAATTAACAGCATGTTTTGATCCGGTAAATGTCATTAGAAAGGGAGAAACAATCGCGCTTAGAGGGCTCTGAGTAATGCGCCCAAGTGGAGACGCCAAAGCGCACGGCTCACAAAGGGAGCAAGTAGCTGCCACAGGGAACTTTTGTACCCGCCCATCGCCCAAGTTTTGACACAAAAAGGCATTATTTCATACTTGAATACGTTTAATCCAACGATTGTCTATTTTCTGCAAACATATTTTCACAGCATTGTTAACTTTTTATGTCCTTCTTTCGCGGGCGCCTTTTCTCAACGTTTGGGGGCGGGAGAGCGCAGACACTTTGGGCATCAATATTTGTCACTGAAAAGGGCCCCGTGAAGTTAGGGAAGTTGATCTCTTTTTTATGGTTTTAGAAAGCGAAAATATCGGGGGAGGAGGAGGGAGGGAAGGCACGAACAGAAACGAGGGAGGAAATTTGCTGGACGGGCCCAAGGAGAAGGAGGGGGGCTGCGGCGGCTGGGAACGCTCTTGGCCGCCTGCGCCTCTGCGGGCAGCCGGGCCGCGGCCGGAGGCCTCCTCCCCCACCGGCAGGCCTCGCTCACATTTGCTGCCTTGGCCCCCACATTCTGGGGGCTCCCGGCTTGCGAAGTGTGGGTGGGGGTGTGAGCTTTCTTGAAGATGGAAACGATAAAAATGGTTTCTGTTTTATGGCTCTATCTAGAGCCACCGAACAATCCCCTTTTTCTAATCTTTGCCGTCTGGGAACAGCTGAAACCTCTCCTTAGATATCTGTCCCTTCTTTTCTGCCCCACCCCCTCCTAAATTCTCTCTACTCTGCTGGACGACTGACGGCAGGGCCTGGGCTCTCCCCGTGGGCTATTGTTGGTGCTTGGCAGAGGTGAGTAGGGCGGAGCCCCACTTGCTGGTGGGACGTGGGGAGCTCTAGGGCGCAGAGCCAGGCTTGGGGTGCGGGGCCTCGGGGAAGCCAGCGGCCCATCTGCCCCGGCCCAGGAGGTGCGGGGGCTCAGTCTGCACCACGCACCCCTGGGGCGTCCCTCTCGGTCTTGCTTCCAGACTCCTCACGACGACTTTTCTTTTCCACTTCACGCCAGATTGGACACGACCCGCACCCTCCTGCAGGTTGCTCTGCCAGCCGCGGGTGCCCTCTCAGGGGTTGTTGACTTCAGTATATTCACTCGCATACAATGGGATTAAACACGAACCCTTATCATCCAAATTAACTATCGTGAATGGGTAAAAGGGAGCGCGCACACTTCGCACCCCCACCCCCATTTTTAAGCCAGCGAGCTAGGAGTTGATCCTCTTACTGCTGGTGTTAACTGCCAGCTGCAGGCACCTTCCACAGGGCAAATTTCATTCCATGCAAACTGTTTAATTCTCCGGGTTTGATTGCGGTGCTGGGCTCAAGGCTTGCCCAGGGCTAAAAGTGTCCGCGTGAGGGTTGGGAGCGCAATGGGTGAGTGGTGCTGCCAGGTGCGCATCCTTGCCTGGTCCTTCCGTGCCTGCAGCACCACCTGGGACACTGGGAACTCCTCTTCTGTTTCAGGTTTGGGAAATGAAGGGTTTCATTTCTCCCTGCCCAGCCTGAAGGCCCTGAATCACACTGCCCGATGGTGGGGCGTCCCACAGTCTCTTTCCTTTGCTGCTTCTCCTCGGCATGATGAGCAAGTGTTCCCTGAACTTGATCTAGTTTCCAGGAAAAATGAAAGCAAAGTAGTGAAGGGCAGTAGTCACTGGAGCCAGCCAGCAGGTTTAAGTTCCAGCTCCACCACCTACCTACCCAGCAAGACTTTAGGCAAGTTACCAAATCTAGGGTGCCTCAGTTTTCTCATCTGTAAAATGGAAGTAATCATGTGCCTACTATGTTACCTGGTGTTCACGTAAGTAAAATAAATGCAGACAGAGGCACCTAAAAGAAAGCTTGACCACTCAATTAGTGGTTTTATTTTGCCTGCAAACCCCTTCTTCGGTGGCTCTCATGTTTTAGCAGGGCATTGTGGAGTTTGCACTGTAATATGATTTTTAAATTAGTTTCATATTTTTTTCTCATCCACGAGAAAGCTTAACCCTAGCTGAAAAAGCCACAGTAATTTCTCCTGAAGTTTGTTAAAGTGACCAAATTAGGCAAGTGAATGGGGGCCTTTGGGTATCCCTTCTCACAGGTGACATTACCTGGCGCTCGCCAGCCAGCTGTGTTCTCCCAGCATGTGTGAGGCTGAAAGGGGCCCAAAGCGGAGAAGCTCCTCCACATCACAGCATTCTCAAGTGACTCAAACGTTATCATCCACAGCAAAACCCAGCTAGGAGGTAAGACTACTTAGAAATTAGACAATGCTAATTAAATGTTGCTCTGCATGCTGCCTCCTAGCTGCTAAAGGCCTCTATTGAAGAATATAGCAGTCACGAGCTGAATGTGTTTATTATTGTTATTTCTACTGCTATTTCTTTAGCTCATGGGTTTGACGTGTATCTTCCAGACACTGAAAGATGGTTTCTTGCGTGTGTCTTTCCAAGTTTTAGAAACTGAGGGTTTGTGGGTGTGGGAGGGGGAGGAGGGAACATGAGTGCAAAGAAAAGAATACGGTACTTTCAGCCCAGTTGCTCTAGGACGAAGGGTTCTGGATGACCTCAAATCCCTCCCTGCACCCCCACATCTAATACACAGAGCAGGTGTCCTGGGCCCGTGGGCAGCACTGGGATCTCCACCAAGTGAGGACACATGAGTGAGGAGTGTTGTCAGACTGTGGCTGGCCTGCAGGACTTCCCAAGTCCAGGAAGACGAGGCCTGAAGGGAACCACATGCCTGGCCCATTGCAAAGTGATTAGGGTCCCAGGCCGCTCCCTCTGAAAGGACCCCCGGGAGCACTGACCCCAACACCCCACTTCATGGTGGTGGAACCCAAGGAGCCATGAGGAGCCTGAGAATGCCCCGTGGCACGCAGCCAGCAGCCGCGCAAAGCCTCTCGCCAAGTGTTTGTTGACTCGTTGTGCGACCTCCAGGGGCCATGGCCTCGATCACTGTTCTGTTGCTGTGAAGGAGGGTCCAGTCAGACCCTGAGGTTTAGGGTGGGCAGGCGTTCTATGGGTCACCTGTGGCCCTTGGCATGTGTGGTCATTGCCAAGAGACGTCAGCTGTGTCCTTGTCCCCCTTCCCCCTGCTCATCCCCTCCCCGGGTCCAGTAATGACAGCATGTTGTAAGCATCCATAGTGACCAGCACTGGCAATACTAAGCAGAAAGGGACGTGGCCCTGCCTTCCACAGACCTGTCCTCTAACAAAGAAGAAAATATCCGTACTGATGGCCCCACTGCGGTGGCCTCCACATGACAATCACTCTCAGTGCCCATGCTAGCAGCTGTGGGTGGCACTGCGATCCTGTTGGGTTGGCAACTTCTCTGGACTTTTCATTACCCAGCACCCCAATTCCTCTTCTCCCTCTGGTCACCAACAGTATTCTCAACCCGACAATGACACCGACAGGAAGCATCTGCCGGGAGGTGCTTGTCAGGGCAGTCAGGCGACCATGAGAGGGGTTTGGGGGGTAAATTGCAAACTTTCCAACCATGAAGACACACTGAAGGTGAACCCCAAACCTGAAGGAAACTCAGGACATGGGAGACCTGTATCCATAATAAGGTGATTTCCCCAGGCGTTCATTCTTATTCCCTTTGTTCTGGTCTGGGAAGCAGCTTAGTTCTTTGCTGTCTAGCTCTGTCTTTAGGTTTAGTACCTGACGGTTCTTGCTCAGGAAGGCAGCAGCACTTGAAACCACAGTCGTCCATCAGCACCACAACTGTCCAATGGTCCAGCTGCCTTCCGTTTCTCTACCTTACAGGGAAGGCTTGAAAACATCACACGCACGCCACTAGAATCTCATGCCTTCAGAAGTCGATTTTGTTTTGAGTAAAAACAAAGTGCTCTGATTCCTTGCTCCTGAAAATGTGGTGCCCAGACCAGTAAGGTTGTCACCACCTGGGAGCTCATTAGAAATGCAGAATCTGGGGCTCCTCCCCTGACCCAGTGGAATGTGGATCTGCATTGGAACAACACTCCCAGTCGATGTGTGTGCACTGCACAGTTTGAGGAGCACTGCTCTAGCTGAAGTGAGAGGTCACCATGTGGTGCTAACCGCTGATGGCTACCTGAGCAAATCCCAGGTGGGAATGGCCACCCCAGAAGGGCAGCTGGAGAGCAAAGGTAGAGGGAACTTTCAGGCTTTCCTAACTAATTAACTGTATAGATTAAAAGGCTTCCCGTGGGTTTCGCAGCACTGCTTGTTCAAATATTCCACAGGGCATTTGCAGAACTTCCATCTACTCGATATGCAGCGACTTATTTCCAGCATCTCTCTCCAAGGTTTGCAAGTAGTAGATGCTCAATATAGTTTTGCTGAATGAAGGAAAACTGGGAGAGGGACTTTGAGGCTTATTTTGGCATTGATGCTGGAGCTAAATCTATAGGCGGTCTGACATTTGGTTATATTTTGCAATTTATTTTTGGACTTTTAAAAGCACTAAGTGGAGGGAGTATAAATACAACTGTTGAGAAAGAATACTTGTAGGGACGTGGCAGGATACATGGAGGTGTCGCTTTCTATATGTCAATGTTAATATAACTTGGAATGTATGTTGCAGATGCTGTGAATTGTGTCATTATGGGCCTTGATTATTCTAGGCAATTGGCTTTTCTTTTTGCGCTGACAATTACAGCTTCCTGCTCTGTGTTAACCTGAGCAACCATCCAGAAGTTATTGCTGTGGGGCTTTGGCTTAGAGTGTTGAGAGGGGTTCTTTATATAGCTCTCAGGGAACTTAGCACTTCACAGAAAGATTTCATCTGCTTTCCAGGGCTAATGTTCACAAAAAACTAGAGGTACCATGTTGCTGAAAATAAGAAATTATTGTAAATTGCATAGACCTTGGGGAACCTAGGGAAAAGATTCAGGTTTAGGAGAGATGTATTAATAAATTACTTATAAATTTATTATTAATAATACATGGTTATAATTTAATAAATTATAGTAATGTGGATAAAGGGTTCCATCATATAGGCAGGAATCAAGCTGCAGGCGTTTGACATACCACCAACCTGGGCAAGCAGGTGACTTATGCTCCAGGACTTATGCCAGGGACTCTACCCTGCCTCTCTGGCAATCTGAGATCACTGTCGTCATCATTAATTCCCCACCAGGATCCGGCAGGCACTTTTTGCCAGGTGCTGGCTGGGTGACACTGGAGCCACTGAGAGCAAGCACAGGGCTTCTGACAAATCTATAAGTCCCTTTGTGGGAAAAGAACCACCAGAAAAAGGAGGTAACTCTCGAGAACATAGTCACACTCCTGAGCGGGCGAATGTGCCTGTGGCTGGTTCACCTGCCTACACCTGCGCCCAGCTGCTTGCAGTTTCAGTTCACTTCCTTTGAATGAAGCTAGCCAATTAGAGATTAATTTGAGGAGTTACAATCCCGCCCCTTAAAAACTTAATTGCCTCTGAGAGCACAAAGCTATCATTAGAGTGAATTAAGATCACCAGGTTTTATTCCTCCCTAACACCAAAGTAAAGGAAGCTCTCGAGAAAGCAAGTTTTGATTGGGATGAAGGTAATTTTGGAAGACCTGGTATCCTTGTTTCCTGTGGCTAGGGACAAATGAACACAGACTTGGTGGCTTAAAACAAGAGAACTGTGTTCTCTCACAGTCCGCAGTTTGGACGCCTGGACTCGGTGGCACTGGGCTGGAATCCTGATGCCGGCAGGGCCACCCTCCCTCCGGGCTGTCCAGAGGGACAGCCGCGTCTTCGTGCCTCTTCGGCTTTGCAGCTGTTGGCATTTGGTGGCCGGGCTGCAGCGCTCCACTCTCTGAACCACGTGGTCACATTGCGTCTCTTCTTGAGGGTCAAGCCTCCCCCGGGCTCTTTCTTACAAGGATACTTATGGCTGCATTTAGGGCCCACCTGGATAATCTCTGCATCTCAGCGTCCTGAACTTCATCAGACCTGCAAAGTCCTTTTTTGCCATATAAGGTAACATTCGCCGGTTCCAGGAATTGGACCTGGATATCTTTTGGGGTCATTTTTTAGCCTTCTGTGCTTGGTGAAGTGTCATCATGGAAGCTGAGACGGCATTTGTGCCCTGAGGCCTCAAGGGCAAGGACACCAGAAAGGGCAGAGGCATGGCCAAGAGGACGAGGAAGGAGATGAAAGGAAGACGTGTTTTGTTTCAACACTTTAGCAGAAGTATCCCTCTCCTCATCCTCTCCCCCTGCCCCTTCTTCTCCCTCTTCTCCCTCTTGCCCCTTCTTCCTCATCCTTCTTGTGTCGCAGGCAGCTGCTCGTAGGCCTCAGAAGTGCTGCTGCTGGGATATGTGTGTGCTGCGTTGTAAGTTAGATTGTCTTTAGTTTACTATCCCACGACCTCATCACCACTCACGCACATGCGCACGCGCACATGCATGCGGCAGCCCCATCCCACAGCAGCTGGTTTAGACCCGGTCTTTCCCACTCTCCTCCCACACCCGTCTTCTTCTGGTTGGTGCTGGGCTTTAGGAAAGGCCACGCTCTAGCTCACCGGGACCTGACATTTGCAGAGATCTTAGTGAGCGTCATGACTGTGTCTAGGGAGTGGTATCAGGCAAGTCACTGAGCCTCAGTTTCCCCATCTGTAAAGCAGCGATGATGGCTCCTACCTCTAGGCTTGCCAGACCATTTGTTGCATCGTGTTTGTGAAGTTCCTGGCACGTGCCTGGGCCGCAGGAGGTGCCGGGGCTGAGGTGCTCCCAAAGATCTGGCCAAACACCTGTTAAGTTCCTGGCGGGATGCCGGGCCCTCACATTTCCATGGGGCAGAACCCAGTCGCCGCCTTTCAGGAGCCCACAGGGCGAGGCAGGGAGCTGCAGGGACGGCAGGGGCAGCGCAGGAAAGACTTGCTGGAGGAGATGTTGCAGGAACCGAGTCATAAGCAGTGAGTGTGTTCTTTTCTAGAGCTGCCACAACAAATTACCAGAAACAGAGAGACTCAAAGCAAGGGAAATTTACTCTCCCACAGTTTTGGAGGCCGTAAGTCACAAATCATGGTGTCGGCAGGGCCACGCTCCCTCCGAAGGCTCTAGGCGAGGTTCATTCCCTGCCTCTTCCAGCTTCTGGTGGCTCCAGGTGTCTTGGGGTTTGTGGCAGCCTCACCTCCAGTCCCCTCATTCCCATTCCCCCACTGTTGTCACATGGAACCTTGTCTGGTGTCTCCTCTGTGTCATCTTCTCTTCTTATAAGTACCCTTGTCATTGGATTTAGGTCTGCCTGGACAAGCCAGGATGATCTTGAGATCCTTAACTTCATCACGTCTGCAAAGACCCTTTTCCAAATAAGTTCACGTTCTTAGGATCCGGGTGGACATGTCTTTTGGTGGGGGGGGGGGGATGAGCACCATTTAACCCATGACAATGTGTAGGAGCAGCCAAGCTGGCAGGCAGGAAGGGACATTCAGTCGGGGGTCTGGCATGAACCAGAACACAAGGGCATGAAGAGCTCCCTGGCCTTGGGAAACCACAGTGCTGTCTCACTCACTAGATCATGAATCGGGAAGAAGAGTGTGTACCGGGGCAGGTGGACCCGACGCCAAGGAATTTAACTTCCTTATATCACAGTGGTTTGGGTAAAGATGATGAGGTTAGGGCAGGGATGAGCATGTTGGAGAGAGCTTAGGGGAAAATTAAACTGGGTGGGAGAAGGATCGCGAAGATGACTGCTGGATTTCTGGTCTGGGAGCGGGCTCAGTGGTGACTCTCTTAACTAAGACCAGCAATAAAGAGGAAGAGAGGTCATTTTTGGGGGGTATGTTTGGGGAAGAGATTGGGGGGTATGTATATGGGGGACAGAAGACAGTTGAGATACAAAACTGCAGGTCAGGGACAAAAGGGCAGCATCACCTCCAGGGACTGACAGGCAGGAGTGGAGGAAATCACTCAAGAGGAGCATAGAGGAGGAGGAAAGGGCCCAGGATGGAATCCCTGGGGACCCTGGTGGTCAGGCAGTAGGGGAGGACACCCCCAGGAAGGCCGAGGGGAGTGGAGGGAAGGGACAGAGCTTGAGGGCTCTAGGGCTCCTAGGAGCTAAGGTGCAAATGGCTTCAAGTAGGAGGAGGTCAGCAGAACCTGGCATAGAAGAGATCCAGAAACACTTACAGGACTCCAAGGGCCATTGGAGTGAACATGGAGGTCATCATAAAACCCTGTGAGTTTTTCTTTTTCTTTTTTTTTTTTTTTTGAGACAGAGTCTCACTGCGTTGCCCGGGCTAGAGTGCCATGGTGTCAGCCTAGCTCACAGCAACCTCAAGCTCCTGGGCTCAAGCGATCCTCCTGCCTCAGCCTCCCAAGTAGCTGGGACTACAGGCATGCACCACCATGCCCGGCTAACTTTTTTCTGTATATTTTTAGTTGTCCAGCTAATTTCTTTGTATTTTTAGTAGACACAGGGTCTTGCTCTTGCCCAAGCTGGTCTGAAACTCCTGAGCTCAAACAATCTGCCTGCCTCGGCCTCCCAGAGTGCTAGGATCACAGGCATGAGCCACCACGCCTGGCCCCTGTGAGTTTTTAAAGAGTGACAGAAACAGAAAGGGAATCTCAGATGCTCTTTCCTTTTTTTTTTATGTTTTTATTTTTTTTCTTTATCCCTGGGTAACTGCACAGTATCTCTTTCCTTGATGTAGACTTTCTGGATATGAGTGTCTCTTGGGTGGGGAATTCAGACCACGTGCTAGAAAAGGCATCCCTCCTGGGCATCTACCAGCTGGAGTTGAATCAGGTGTGTCTTGTGACATAGATCTGAGACAGCCCGGAGCATTGGGGCCTGGCAGGCAGTGGTGCTGTCTTGCTCTTCTTTCTCTGAGCGAGTAATGGCAACATGCAGCAGCTCCTCTTACCTCACAGGCACTGTACTCCTAGGCACTAGATGTTTGCTGAACACACTGCCCATTTAATCCCCGAAACAATGGGATGAGTATTGTGTTTATTTTGCAGATAAACAACTGAGGCTTGGAGAATCAAAGGGCACTGGACTCTAAGGCACATAACCATTAGGTGGTAGAGCTGGATACACACTGAGGCTGATCGAACTCCAAAAGCAGTGTTTTTTCCAGCAAGACTCCTGGCCTTGCATAGCCTTGATCCCACTGAGATTAGAAGCCATGGGAGAGACTTAGCCAAAAGACTAACACCCACCTTTCAAAGACCAAAGGTAGCTGCTGCTCAGCAAAGCAGGGGCACATTCTCAATATGTCTGTCCCGTGACCTTCAGATTTGTTCTCCCTCTTATAGTCCCCAAAACTGCAAGTCACCCCAAAGTCATCAGATATTTGAATTCAATTCTCTCTCTCCCTGTCGCTCTCCCCATTTCGGACACTCCAGTTATATAGCAATGGCTTCTAAACTCTTTTGCACACCAGAAGCCTTTTGACAACACACATTCCTGGGTCCCAGCACAGACCCAGGATTATTAAACAGAATCGCTGTAAGTGTGACCCTGGAATCTGTATCTTAAAAAAAAAAGACCCTCAGGTGATTCCATGGTCCCTCACTTATTTGATACCATGGCTGTACAGTATCTTGTCAATAACGCAAGGTTATGTTGTGGTTACGTATTGACAATAGATATTGGCAGATGGTCAGGATAATGAGCAAAAGTTTTAAAAAATTTCTTATGTCATTGGTTCTGACACGTTTATAAGACAGCCTTTGGCCCCTTTTCTTTGTGCTTGGACAGCTTGACTCCTCACCCCTTAACTTCTTATAGGCTCAAGAGTAAAGTCTGGGTAGCGAATGTCAGTCTTGCCTCAACTGCAGGGCTCATTTTGAGAAAAGATCAAAGAGATTAGGGACCTGGGAGCACAGTGACCCAGTGCAGAGGCTGCTTCCAGACCTGGCAGATTTGGACCGATTGCGGGTTGCTTGGTGCCCTCTAGTGGTTGAAACTGCCCACAGATCCCTAAGAGCCCCACTAGAGAGGCTGGCTAAAAGAGGAAACTGGATTCAGCCTTGGACAGCTGTTCGGACACCCGGCTTGGCGGGACACCTCGCCTCTCTGGCTGCAGTGTTTTTATGTATAAATTGCAAGGGTTGGATGACCATATCAGTGGACAGGGAGTCGGCACGTCCGCAGGGCTGCCTAGGAGACCAGCCCCTGGGAAAGTCTAGGCTAGAGGGCAGCATGCCCTGCATGGAGCCTGTCACTGCCCTGCTATGCCACACAGGGATGTCCCCTCCACCAGCATGAGTGCCCCAAGACCAGGAGCTTGGCTTATTATTCATCTGTGTATCCATAGCATTGGCACAGCACCTGGCATGGAGAAAGTGCTCAGGGAATGTTAGTCAAAGGGAGGGAGGGCAAGAGGAGAAAGAAGGTTGGGCTCAGGAGGGGGTGAGGCAAGACTGAGTCTTGGGAAGTGGATCTTAGCCCTGCAGCCTTTGCTCAGAGATCCCAAACAAAGTGGGGCTCAGGTCACCCCCGGGGGCGAGTAAACACCCTGGTTCTGACCTGTGCCGGGTGCCCCGGGCTTGTCTGACTCCCAGCATGAGCGGGCACATTCTGCCTGCGGGAGCAGCTCTGGGTCAGGGTAGTTTGTGTTCTTGGAAGTGCAGGTTGTACCCGGTAAGTTCTCCCGAGAGGACCTCTCGTCCCTTCTAAGCCTTCCTCATCCCAGTGTTTGGCACAGTTAGTGGAAAGAGCACAGGCTGCTGGAGACTTGGGTGCCCTTGGCAAGTCCCTTCCCTCGTTGGCTTCTTGCCTGCCAAGAGAGGCGTTCTTCAGGGCCAGCGTGGTCCCCACCGGGGCTATCCTGCTTCACCTTCGCGTTGTGTGCCTCCTCAGCTGTTGGCACCTGCCACACACACCTGGAAGAAACTTCCAGGAGAGAGAGACACACAAAAGAAAGCAGGTAGGCCAGGCGCGGTGGCTCACGCCTGTAATCCTACCACTCTGGGGGTCCGAGGCGGGCGGATTGCTTGAGGTCAGGAGTTCAAAACCAGCCTGAGCAAGAGCGAGACCCCGTCTCTACTATAAATAGAAAGAAATTAATTGGCCAACTAATATATATAGAAAAAATTAGCCATGCATGGTGGTGCATGCCTGTAGTCCCAGCCACTCAGGAGGCTGAGGCAGGAGGATCGCTTGAGCCCAGGAGTTTGAGGTTACTGTGAGCTAGGCTGATGCCACGGCACTCACTCTAGCCTGGGCAACAAAGCAAGAGTCTGTTTCAAAAAAAAAAAAAAAAAAAAGAAAGCAAGTAGAAGGAAGTGGGAGAAATAGGATAGGAAAGGCATGAAAAAGGAGGCAGACAAAGGCAGGAGGAAGGGAAGAGAAAGGAGAAGAAAGGTATAGACGAGCAGATTTTCATTCATTGATTCCATAAACATTTAGCAAATGCCTGTTTTTACATGGCGTGATGGTTAATTTTCTGTGTTAACATGGCTAGGCCCTGGTACCCAGATATTTGGCCAAACGTCAGTCTGAATGTCGCCGTGAAGGTATTTTTAGATGAGACTAACACTGAAATCAGCAGACTTTGAGTAAAGCACGTTGCCTTCTGCAATCAGGTGGGCCTCGCCCAACTGGTTGAAGGCGTCGTGAGGCAAAGGCTGATGTCGCTGGAGGAGAGGGAATTCTGCGACCGCCTCGGGACTCGAGCTGCAACACCAACTCTTCCTGAGTCGTCTCCTCTCAAGGCCGCCCACCCGCCCTGCAGACTGTGCACTTGCCAAGCCTACAGAACCCGGCGAGCCCCTTCCTGAAAACAAATCTCTCTCTGGTGTTGCAGCCACCGGGCAGAGCAGCCCTGCCCGGCCAGCCAGCGCACTCTGGCTCAGCCACCTGAGTCTCCCACACTGAAGGGTAGAGGTGATAATGACCGATGGGTGGCAGCAACACAAGGAGGGATGACTGGGGAGCAGGGTGCAGTCCGGGAAGACCTCCAGGAGGAGGTGGCTCTGCGTTGCGCCTAGGCTGACAAGCAGTGCTTGCTGCAAGACCAGGCGGCAGGGGTGGGGTGGGGGTGGGTGTCAGGCTGAGGGCGTTGTCTGAAGACAGGCCTGGAGGCCTGCAAGAGCGGACAGGTGAGGCCTGAGAAATCTCTCCCCCTCTGCACTTTCGTCAACACCCACTTTTCTCGGTTTGGTTGTCACGTCCTCAGAGAAGCCTCTGTACTTGACCAGAGCCCCCTAAGCTATGGTCCCACAGCTTCACGTGCCTCTGTTGTGACACACAGTGACGGTTTTTCAGCAGCGATCCAAGCGATTATGGGATAAACAATCTGTACTCCGCTGGCGGGTCTCGCCATTGGCGACAGGCAGAAGGATTGGGAGGCTCTTGCCAAAACCCACGAGAGAGACGGAGGGGTGGAAGTGGCGTGGCTGTTTCCACGTTAGGAGGGAGGGGACTAGACAGGGGCCACGGAGATGGCGTGTCGCTGTCAGAGGCGCAGACCGTCTCTTCCTCGCCTGCTACTGTTCCCCTGGCACAGAGAAGGCCCGGGCCGCGTTTGGAGAGAGGGCGAGGGATGCCGGGTCGCCGCCGTCCTGCACGCCGTGCTCCGTAAGCGGGAGCCCAGCCACCAGGCACGGGACGGACGTGAGCGCTCCCAGCTTCGTCTCCCCACCGAGAGGCGCGGCCGCCTCTGCTCCGGATGCGGAACGGGCCGTGCTGCCTGCCGGGTCGCGCCCAGTCCCGAAGACTGTCGCGTGGGGATGGCAGCCACCCACATCGCGTGCACGTGGAGGGGCGGCCTTCTGTTCATCACACACGCTGGAGATTCCTTCTTTCCGTTTCTAGTAAACAGAAAGCCTGGTTTCCTTTTGGGGCCTGCAGGCTGGGAGCATGCCCTTGGGTGGGTCCTCTAAACTTTTTAAACAGGGGGCCAGCTCACTGTCCCTCAGACCGTTGGAGGGCCGGACTATAGTTTAAAAGAAACTATGAGCAGGCCGGGCTCCTGTAATCCTAGCACTCTGGGAGGCCAAGGTGGGAGGACTGCTCAAGGTCAGGAGTTCGAAACCAGCCGGAGCAAGAGCGAGACCTCGTCTCTACTATAAATAGAAATTAATTGGCCAATTAATACTTATAGAAAAAATTAGCTGGGCATGGTGGCGCATGCCTGTAGTCCCAGCTACTCGGGAGATTGAGGCAGGAGAATTGCTTGAGCCCAGGAGTTTGAGGTTGCTGTGAGCTAGGCTGACTCCACGGCACTCGCTCTAGCCTGGGCAACAAAGCGAGACTCTGTCTCAAAAAAAAAAAAAAAAACTCTAAACAAATTCCTATGCACACTGCACATATCTTATTTTTAAGTAAAAAAACAAACAAGCAAAAATACCCACATGTAGCCTGCGGACCACAGTTTGAGGACACCTGCTGGCGAGTCCTGACACTTGCCTGGTTTGTATTAACAGTATGTACCGGGGACAGTGTTAGGCACGGCTCACACATTATCTTATTTAATATTCACAATTCTTTTCAGTGGTGCGATCTTCATTTTCTAGAGGAGGAAACTTAAGACCAAGAAGGCTAATGACTCTCTGGGGTTGCCTGTCTGGTAAACCACAGCGTGGGGGCGCCTGGCAGGCCTGGCACGCTTTCCTCCGAGAGTGGCAATTGCGCTAGGCTGCCCCTGAGACTCCCCTGGGGGGGGGGTCTTCCTGAGGCTCAGGCCTGGGACGTCAGACCCGCTGGGGCGGGACACAGGTGAGCAGTTGCCAGAGTGTCCCAGGTGTCTCTCATGTGCACCCCGCGCTCAGCTCCGCGGCCTGCCCCAGGCACCCCCAGCCCTGTGGCTTCAGCCTCTGGTTGTGTTTATTCACTCCCACGTTCCCACTGGGTCGCTCCACCTGGATGTCCCACACTTGGGACGTGAAAAACAACACTCTCTCTCCCACATCCTCGATTATAAATAGAATTCTTTCCCCCAGACACTCAAGGCAGAAATCCTCGGGTCTTCCTTGACCTCTGCTTTGCTCTGACTACATCCCGTAGGTGCCAAGTTCTGTTCGTTCCTTCTTGACACGTCTTTAGCCCTACGCCCTCAGCATGCCCGCAGCCACCACCACCGCCGTCCCGTCATTTCTCCCAGGAGTTCTGCAAGAGCCTCCTTTTCGCCCTGTCGTCTAATCCGTTCTATATACTGTTGCCAGGGTGATATTTCTAAAATGCTTCAGAGCTTTTGGTTGCTTCCCATTAGCTTTAAGGAAAGTATCCTGACTCCCCTTGCATCATATCTTGCCCTAAGATTCCAGTCCTCCCCTGCCACAGTATTTTAGGCAACCTACGGTCTAGTATTAAAGCACTTGTAGTTTTCCCTCCGAGCACTAAATACCCTCGTGCCTATCTGCCTCGGCACAGGTGGTTTCTAATGCTCATAATGCCCGTCTTTTCCTGGGTAAGTTCAGTTTATCCTTCCATGTCCTGTGCGGGACCCTCTTCCAGGAGCCTCTGTAGATCACCTCTGCCCACCAGCTGGTCTAGGGACCTTTCTGTGTGCCACAGCTGTAGCACTTTGTGTTTGTATTTTCCTATTTGGTTGTCTGTCTTCCCCACTGGATTGACAGCCCCTTGGTACTGGGCTGTCATTCTCACACAGCTTGTGTTCGCCAAACCTGGAAGAACCAAGAGCTTATACAAAGCACAGACTCTCACCCCAGGCTGCCAGAACATAATGCCGGAGGGTTTGTTGGAGTGGGATGTAGCATGGCTTGGAGAAAGGACAAGAAAGAGGGAGGGAGCCATAGGAAGAGACTCCAGTATTCCAGGGAAGAAGTCGTAAGCCTGGAATAAGAACTTAAGATATAGAAACGGGGAAGATGTCACCCTAAGGGATACAAGAAAGGAAAGGCAAAACTTGCGATCACACGTTATTTTCTGGTAAAGGTAGGAACATTTTTAGAGACCTCCCTGCATGCATTCAAATATCAAAAGAATGATGACATAAAAAATTATATCAGGGGAATATGTGGTTATCATCCCTTGGAAATATTCCACCTCTGAGAGCGTCCATGTGCCTCTTGGGCTGTAATCCCGTCTCTCCTAGACCTTCCAGCTCTCCCTAAATATTAAGTGAAAAGGAATTAGCACCTAGTGTGTGGTAGGCACCGTGCAAGGCACTGGACGTAGTGATGACCGGACAGACACAGGACCCTCTTGTGTGCAGCCTGCACCTGCCGGGCAGCAGCAACCAAACAACAGCTTCACTAAAGGTTCGGTGACAACTCAGGCAAACGCCCTGAAGAAAAGCAGCATGACCCATCCATCGTGAGCCCCGACTCCTGTCTCCTCACATTCTGCAGGTGGGATGAGCCACGCCGTTTTTCCTTTCCAGCCCAGACCGCGTGGTAATCATTCCGGCCGCTGTCTTACCAGCTCCCTCAACACCCCTGCCCCTTGTTCTCCTGCTGAACAACGCGCTCAGACTAAATTCAGCTTTGCACCTTCCCTCCTTGAAACCAGGGACCGAGCAAGGCCAATAAATCTCGCATCGGCGTGACTGGTGCCCCTCCACTTCTGTGACGTCCAACCCCAACGGCACTCTCAAGCCTTCCTGGCAGTGCTTGTGCACGTACATGTCCCCAATCCCACAGTGGTTGCTCCAGACGTCCTCCACCCTGCTCAGCACTGCCTGCACCTCATCTCACGCCCTCTTCCCAGGAGATACCCTGGTGCCTTACTTCACTCAGAAAATTGTCACTGCTGACAGGAGCTCTCCTGCTCCGCCTGCTCACGTGCCTACATTATATTCCTTCTTCCCCCTTCTCTCCTGCTCTCTGGTGGGGCCTCTCCTCTCTCGGAGGTGAATTTCTCCTCCTGCTGCCTTCCGCCCTGCCCATTAACTTCCTGCTTCCAAGAATTCCTCCCACTAGTCTACTCTTCTGTTTCCATGTCAAACATCTCTCTCTGCTTACTGGCTCCTTTCCCTTAGCAGATAAAGATTGTCAAAATTTTCACATCCTGGAACAAACAACAGCAACAAAAATCACTCTCTTGCCTCTATTTTTCTTTCTTAGCTCTATTTCTCTCCCTCTTTCTTAGCCAACCATCTAGCAAGAATGAGCTCCATGGATTTTGAATGTTTTCAATACAGTGATAAATGTTTGAGGTGATGGATATGTTAATTGCTTTGATTTGACCATTGCACATTATATGCATGTATCAAAATATCACACTACCCCATAAATATGTATAGTTACTATGTGTCCATGAACAATAACAATAAAAAAGAAGGGGCTTCATTCTCTACCTCCCCACTCACCATTTCCATTTAGCTTCCGCTCATAATGCCCACTGACAGCTGCCACACCAGTAACTGCCCTGTACATCTCTGTGGTCAAAACCAATGGACACTTGACTCCTTTTGGCATTTGGTACAGTGGATGCCCTCCTTCTTGAACCTCTTTGCTCACTCGGTTTTCCTGATGTCACTTTCCTGGCCTTTATAGTATTTCTGGCCTCTTCTCACTCTCTTTCGTGGGTTTTTCTTTCTGCTTCTGCCCGACCATCTAACATAGGTGTCCCAGCATTCTGTCCCCTGCACCCTAGGGTCTGTCCTTACTCTTCCTACTCAGCCTGAGTAATTTAGTTCACTTCCAGGTTTTCAACTATCCCTTACATGCTCATTATGCTAAATTCTCTCTTTCTTTCTCTAGAGACCTTTCTCCTGACCTCCAGACACACATCTCCGCTTGGATGTGCGTTAGGTGGACCCATGGCACTCTGCACCCCTTGGCTGCACTGTCCTCTTCCTCTGCGAGCAACAGTGCACTCCAGGCTTTTGTCCTCTGCTTCCCATCTCAGTGGATCGCGACGCTGCACGCAGCTGCCCAGAGACGAAGGAGTTATTGCAGGGGCTTCTTTCCCCCACTTTTCAGGCACTGTTGATTCTTTTAAATATATTCTACCTCTAACCAACCCCTCTCCCCACCCTGTCCGACTGCCAAAACCTTGGTTCAGACGCAGGAAGGCAGTGGGCTCATCTCAAGCCTCCTGACTCCATTTCTCCTGCTCCATGCCAACCTTCAAACACAGTCCAAACAGATCTTTGTGTCCCACAGGTTGGATAATGTCGCTTTCTTCTCCAGAACTTGTCGTGGCGCCCCATGGGCTCCACTCAGAACCTAGTGTCCTTTCCCTGGTGCCAAAGCCCTTCATCGAGGTCCCTGCTGTGTCACCCTCAGTCCCACCAAGGGACTATGTCCCAGTTCAGTCTATGTCCCAGTGTGGCATGGACCTTCCAGCCACACTGTGTGCTGAGAGCAGCCCTCCTCTGTCTGACCTGCCACCAAATGCTGCCTCTTCTATAAGGACTCAGCTCTGGCTGGGTGTGGTGGCTCATGCCTGTAATCCTAGCACTCTGGGAGGCTGAGGTGGGAGGATTGCTTAAGGTCAGGAGTTCAAAACCAGCCTGAGCAAGAGTGACACCCCATCTCTAATAAAAATAGAAAGAAATTAATTGGCCAACTAAAAATATATAGAAAAAAATTTAGCCAGGCGTGGTGGCGCATGCCTGTAGTCCCAGCTACTCGGGAGGCTGAGGCAGGAGGATCGCTTGAGCCCAGGAGTTTGAGGTTGCCGTGAGGTAGGCTGACACCATGGCACTCTTCCCCAGGCAAAGAGTGAGACTCTGTCTCAAAAAAAAAAAAAAAGACTCAGCTCCAATATGCTGAGTCTGAGAGGCAGCACAGAGATGCTTAGCAGTCCTCCCCCAAGCCCTGTGACCATGACTCCACCATAGAAACCATCTTGCAATGCCATCACTACTTGCACGTCTGACAGTACACATCTAGGCAGCGCATTTACAGCCCAAGTTCCTGGCGCAGGGCCTGGTGCCTGGCTAATGCGCAGTAGGTATTGGCTGGGACCATCTTGATGCCCAGACTCTTGTAGCTGTTCCCTCTCTTCCTGTTGCAACTACAGCTTCCACGGCAGCAGCCCCGAGGGGCTGCCCCACGTCACGGACCTTTTCTCCGCCTGTCTTCTCCTTTCTTTGTCACTTAGGTATCTTTCCTCCCAGCTCCCTGTTGAGAGAAAATTCTCCTCTCCTGTCATATCTTGAATTTTTCTTCTTCTTATATCCTCTTGGTACCTGGCTTGATCTGTGCAAGGGGGACTCTGAAGGCCTCGGCCCAGGCCCTGCGCTCGTGCTGGGGCAGAGGGGAGGCTGCTGCCAGCCTCGTGCGAGTGCCCTGGCGCCTTTGCCCTCCTCGCTGGTTTCGCCCAGCCGATGGGCTCTGTGTGAGCTGGTGCCAACGCTCGGCTACTTCCTTTTCCAGTCTTGGTTTCCAGTTTCTTCCTCTGACATTTCATTACCAGGAAAAAGAAAAAAAAAAAAAAAAAAGGGAGGGACCTATTTTCTCTGAGAACTAAATTATGAAATCAACTGTGTCCTTCGTGCTAGTGGTGTGGCACTCACAGGGCCACCGGCTAGATGTCCCTCTGGTCCACTCCTGCTTTCCCCGTCCCAGCCCAGCCTGTCTCCACAGCAGTCCCTCCTGCCCGCGCTGCTGCCTGAGTTCTCACCCGCTTCCTGCTTTCTATCTCAATCAGCTAGTGGAAATTTCCTGATCCCCAAATTGAACACTCAACAAAGGCGGTTTTCTTGAATTTGTGAATTTGCTTAATAAGCCTTAAAAAACATTGCAATTCTTTTGCATTTAAGGGATCTCTCTATAACAATTTTACTGAAAAACAACAAAATTGGAATTGATCCAGAAGATACGGACTGTAAGGTTGCTGAGGCAAGTGACATTACTACAGAAAGATAAAAGGATATAAAAAGGGAGGAGAAATAATATGCTCTATTTTAGCCAGATTTTTAGGTAAGAAACTTTTCCAAAGCTTACTTCAACCAAAACTGCTTCTGTATTAATCAAGTGTGTTGGAATATTGAAAGTGTCATTTAAAAATAAGTTTAAAGCCAGGTGCGGTGGCTCACGCCTGTAATCCTAGCACTCTGGGAGGCTGAGGCGGGCACATCATTGGAGCTCAGGAGTTTGAGACCAGCCTGAGCAAGAACGAGACCCCGTCTCTACTAAAAATAGAAAAAATTAGCTGGGCATGGTGGCGCATGGCTGTAGTCCCAGCTATGGGAGGCTGAGGGAGGAGGATCGCTTGAGCCCAGGAGTTTGAGGTTACTGTGAGCTAGGCTGATGCCGTGGCACTCTAGCCCAGGCAAGAGAGTGAGGCTCTGTCTCAAAATAATAATAATAATAATTTTCAAATAAATTAGAAAATGAGACATGAAAAGGTACATGAGAGAGAATTGCTTAAAATAATGGTCACTAATCATATGTATCTGGGAAGTCCAGGCAAGGGCAATGTTACAGGTGAACTGTGTCCTCTGAAAGGGTATGTTGGAGTTCTATCCTCCAGTCCTAATGGCTTTTGGAAACTGGGTGGTTGCAGATGTGATTAGTTAAGATGGGGTCATACCGGAGTAGGGTGGCTGCTCGATTCAAAATGAATGTCTTACAAGAAGACGATGTGAGGACACAGAGGACACTGTGTGACAACAAAGGCAGAGACTGGAGTTACACAAATGCAAGCCAGGGAAGAGCTAGGACTGCCAGCCACAGACAAGCTAAGAGGAGGCATGGAACAGATTCGAGCATGGCCCTGCCCACACCTTGACTTTGCACTCCTAGCCTCCAGCAATGAGAGAGAGAAAATTTCTGTTATTTTATCCAGTTTGTGGTAATATGCTGTAGCGGTCTGAGGAAACTAATATGGGCAGGACATTAATGTTCAAGGCTATGTGTTTCTTCCAATAAGGGTAAAGCATGGAGCGTCAATTATTTGTGTGTTCCACATTTCAGCGACTGGGAGTCGTCCTCTTTTGCATAAAACATAGGCACTGCGTAAAAAATATGCATGGGATGGAGTAGTTTAAAAATCTGTGAATCAGGGGAAATAAAAAGGCAATGGATTAAGTCGAGAATATGTCATTAGAAAAAAATTCAACCTGTCATTTATAACAGCATTGTCACTCCCACACAGCCTGCCCTGACCTAACCCATAATACTTCACTATCAAATCCGAGCCTGGGGAGTTATAATATTTCACCTGAAACTGTTAAAATGCGTCCGGAGTCAGAATGAATTTCTCAACGGCTAAGGCATCTGAAGATGGTGTCTCTGGCTTAGTTGCTCTTTTGTTTGTTGAAGATAAGATACTGGGTGACATTTAATTAGGATAATCCTACAAACCCCAGCTCTGCCATGCCATTGCCATGCGCCGCTCTGTTCTGTGGCTTCCCCACATGGGTGCTGGAGAGGAGGGTGTGGCCTCCCAGGGACCCTGGGTGAATGAAAGAACTGAGGCACAGGTTGAGTTACCCAAGCGCCAGACAGATCAACAATGCTAATTAGATTGGTTCCAAGTGTTCCAGAACGTGTGGGAGAAAATACGCCCTTGGAAATGTTGAAATGTTTTGTAAGCAAGTGTGTCCAGTTCCCAGGCAGCCCGAACTTGCTCCCTCGCATTTCACCCGGCGGCTCAGCGGTGATGCTGCCAAGGAAAACAATCCTGAAAGCCACACAGGTAAGGCGTGGTGTCACAAAGCAGCCACTGCCTGCCTCTTGCAACAGGGACAAATTGATGATACTGCAGGAGGCACAGATGTCCTTATCTCTGAGCAGGGAGCCTGACTCGGTCCAACCCCTTCTCCGGGGAGCTGTGCCAGAGGACAATGATCGGAGGAGACCTCTGGGTGGTTCCCAGCAGTGTGGGGTGACTGAGCTGCACACGTGAGCCTGTCACACCACCCCGGGCTCCCCACCGGCGCTTGCCTTATCTGGGTGGCACAACCTTCTCAGAGTGAACTGAGATGTTCTCATCATACTGCATATATATTTTTTTCATTTCTTTTTTATTTTTTGATATTTCTTTTTTTTTATTAGAGTATTATGGGGTTACAAGTGTAAAGGTTACATATATTGCCCATGTCACCCCTCCCCCCTCGAGTAAGAGCTTCAAGCATGTCCATCCCCCAAACGTTGCACATCTTACTCGTTGTGGTTGTATATACCCAACCCCTCCTCCCCCCTCCCACCCTCCCGACACCCGATAAATGTTACACTTATATGTCCACTTAGGTGTTGATCCGTTAATACCAATTTGCTGGTGAGTACATGTGGTCATACTGCATGTATTAATTTTCTATTTCTTCTGTAGCAAATTACCACAAACTTAGTGGCTTCAAACAACACAAATGTATTCAGAAGTCCCAAATCCATGTCACCAGGCTAAATTTGCCTTTTTCAGCTTCTAGCAGCCAACCATTTTCCTTCATCTGTGGCCCCTTCCTCTCCTCAGAGTGCAGCCCTCCCTCCTCTGCACCATCACCCCACCCCCCTCCGCTCCTGTACTCATGTCTTCTCTGCCTGCCCCTTGTAGGGACTCCTGGCCTTCCACTGGACCCAGCTGGGTAATCCAGGAGAATCTTCCCATCTCCAAATCCTTAAGTTAATCACCTCTGTCTCCAGGTCCCTTTTGCTATATGAAGTAACAGGAACACGTATAGGTTCTGGGGGTTAGGACAGGGATATCTTTGGGGGCCGCATGCAGCCTCCCACACCGGGCCAGGGTGTGCTGCCTCCCCTCTGGTGAAAGCTCAGTTTATCACTCACTGTTCCCAGGATGATGGAAAGCCAGGGACAGCTAGGGGACAGACATGCCTTTACCTTGGGACACCTCAGAGAACAGAACCGACCAAAGCCTCATGCAGATCATATGCCAGAGGGGAGACAGATAAAAAACACAGGATGTTGGAAGGTGGTGAGTGCTGAGGGGGAAATAGAGCAAAGTCAGAGGAAGCAGGAGTGGGGTAGTATACCAGGTAGGATGATCAGGGAAGGTCTCCTATGAAGACGATATTTGAGCAGAGACCTGGAATGAGTAGGGAGTGAATCAGGTAGATTCTGGGGAAGAACGTTCCTGTGCACAGGTGGAGCAGCCTGTGCACAGGTGCTGAGGCAGAGGGAGAAGGAAGCCACCATGTGGCAGGGGTGGGGCTGGGGAGAGAGCATGAAAGGAGATGAGGCTGGAAAAGTTGGTCTCTTTTCAGTATGCAAAAGCTTGGGGAGAGGGCCAGGCACGGTGGTTCATGCCTGTAATCCTAGCACTCTGGGAGGCAGGCCGAGGTGGGTGGATCGATCAAGGTCAGGAGTTCAAAACCAGCCTGAGCAAGAGCAAGACCCCGTCTCTACTAAAAATAGAAAGAAATTAATTGGCCAACTTAAAAAAAATATATATATATATAAAATTAGCTGGGCATGGTGGTGCATACCTGTAGTCCCAGCTGCGTGGGAGGCTGAGGCAGAAGGCTCCCTTGAGCCCAGGAGTTGGAGGATGCTGTGAGCTAGGCTGATGCCATGGCACTCCAGCCCGGATAACAGAGTAAGACTCTATCTCAAAAAAAAAAAAAAAAAAGAAAAGCTTGGGGAGAAAAGTTCAGTGGTATATTCATTCTATGTATTGGATAAAAATATTAAAAATTTTTCAATAGAATGTTTTGTGACTTGGTCCAAAATTCTGGAGGACAGGGGCCTTGGCCCTTGATTTGACTCTGTACCCAAGAAACAAAGAGCATCCCAAGAATCATCTCTCCTTCTCCCTGGGACCTGGGTGTCATCTTTGTCTTCTGCTCTCTCAAGGATCTCTGCTGGTCTGCACATGGCCAGTGCATTCACAGAGCAATGATTTTTAACATGCGTAACGTTTTTATGTTGCATTAGGTGACTCTTGTAAACATTAACGTGGAAACCGGACTCGATCATTGGATGAATAGGGTTAGAATGATTAATAAATACATGATTTTCTCACTCTTTAGGATGACTTTGCCTCTTCACGGATGGTTCTGACTTATAACTGTGTGCTCTTAATCCAGTTGCTGAAATCACTCTGAGTGTTGCTTCCTTTGTCTGGAAGGCGGGTGAGTGTAGACTAGATAATCTGCATATCCCTTTGGATCTGAAGAGCCCGTGTTCTACCCTCTCTAGCAAACGTTCTGTTCCCAGGCATATCTCCTCTCAGAGGTCAAACCAGCAGTTATCCATCCTTTTTGCCTGTGTGTAAGACTTGAATAGTTCATAGGTGGGCTTGCAAATTGAAAACAGGAGGACTGTCAGCACAGTCCCCACATGACTCGTGCTCATGTACCAGAATGTTTCCCAAGGACAGATTTTGTTTTTATTCCACCTTGGCCCCTCTCATTTCTGCCAACCCCCAAGAAGTCTATATGTGTAATTAAAATTAATTTTTTTTTTTTTTGAGACAGGGTCTTGCTCTGTCTCCCAGGCTAGAGTGCAGTGGCACCATCACAGCTTACTACAAACTCAAACTCCAAGCTGAAGTGATCTTCCTGCCTCAGCCTCCCAAGTAGCTGGGACTATAGATACATGCCACCACACTGGCTAATTTTTCTATTTTATGTAGAGATGGGGTCTCACTGGGTTGCCCTGGCTGGTCTTGAACTTCTGGCCTCAAGCAATCCTCCCACCTCAGCCTCCTAAAGAGCTGGGATTACAGGCATGAGCTACCATGCCTGACCTAATAAGCAATTTTTGATTATATAGCTCACATTTATACAATTTTAGATCCTATAATTCAACAGCCTCATTTGACAGCTAGGGAAACTGAGGCTCAGAGAGGTCAATGACTTTCCCAAGCCTCAGAGCACACTCCACAGGGCAGGGATGAGAATCCAATTCCCTGAACGCTGGCTGGGGCTCTTTCTCCCACCTCCTGTTGCCTCTATTTTGCCAAATGCTCTGCAAATTATGAGATGCCTGAAAAATCCCTTTTTAAGAGACAGGGTCTCAGTCTGTCACCCAGGCTGGAGTGCAGTGGTGTGATCATAGTTCACTGCTGCCTTGAACTGCTGGGCTCAAGCGATCCTCCTGCCTCAGCTCAAGTCACCACGTCTGGCTCTGAAAATTCTTTTTGAGGATGATGACAGACAGCTTTGAAAGTGAGAGGCTTTTGCTTTGTTTTTTAAATATGCACTTAGGGACCCAATGTAGTCAGAAGGGCAACCAAAGCCAATGTCCCTAGAAATGGCAGATCAAAAACATGCAATAAGGCTCCTATCTATAGCAGCCCATCTTAAACCATACATTTTACAGACCTGAAAAATAAAAGAAGAAAGATGCAAGACTCAAAAGAATATTCTTAGCCTCTCACTGTTTCATTATCTCTTTCATCGCTAGATGTCCCCTGTGGTAATATTACAACATCCCCTCCGGAATGCTGCTCCCTGCACGGCCTTTCTGGAGTGAAGAGAGGGCAAGAGGGAGGCTCCCTCCCAGGCAGGAATAGGGGAGACAGAGCGAGCGGGGCTCCCTGGCTGGCAGAACCATCAGCTTAAGGCAGAGGAAGAGCCGCCACTGAGCCGAAGGGACCGGACTGGCTGTAATTAGAATGAGAGATTAACTGTGAAAGGAACACTGTCAAAGCCCAATTTCCACCACGGGAAATGAGCGTGGCCCAGAATAGATGCAGAGCGTGATTAAACTGCAGGCTGGGCCCCGGGTGGGTTTGTGCACGTCCAGCCGGGAGCTGCCCTGGCCCTGCCATGCATGGAGGGGGGGGGACTTTGCAAGTGATGCACAGAAACAGGGCGGTGTGTGTCTATCGGGGTGGGCTCCTACCTTAACCATCCAAAGCCACTTTAACTGCTCACTGACAATTTTCTAGGTTCCCATGGGAGCCACAGCTCAGGGCACCCCCTCTGCCAGCCCACACTTAACCATCAGCCAGTCGACTTCATCCCTGCCCCCTAGAACTCAGAGATTAATGGGAGGCACTACATGCTCATGCAGGAAATAAAAAATGATGTAAGGGCTCTGAGAGGCGTGGCTGCTGGGGGGAGTTGGGGGAGCTTCCCAAGAGGGCCTCAAAGACTGGGGAGTTTATCTGAGGCATAAGGGTAGGCATAGAAGGCAGAGGGCAGAGGGAGTGCCAGGCGCCAGGGGACAGCCTACACGAGGTCTGGTGTGGCCAGAGAGCTGGGAGGGGGAGGCTGGCAGGGGAAGGGACTACGAAGTCAGTCTGTAGGTCAGACCCTGGGGCCTGCAGAGTTTGAACAGATCATTTATTTGATCAGGAAGGTGGCCCTGGGCCAGAGACGAGGGCAGGAGAGGGAGCTGGCAGGGAGAGCTATTGGTGGAGTGTGTGGGCAGCCCTGCAAGTGGACGGAAGCCCCAAGGCGGGGTCTGACACGGTGTCCATAGGTGTTGGGGACCCGCTGGCCGGGGACGGGGCAGAGCAGGGCAGAGGCTGACTCTGAGTCCCCCGGTTTGGGCGATGGCACAGGCACCTCTGAGGGAGCCGCGAGTTCTGTGCCAGCTGTGAGAGCCCGAGACTGCATGGAAGCCCAGCTGGGGTGCCCAGGCTGCTGTGGCAATGGAGGGGCGGGGCTCCCTCGGGCGTGGCAAGAGACGTGGGGAGCATTGGAGCCTGGCAAGCAGTTGATGCTCTCCTGATGGGTGGAAGCAGTCAAACTGCTCAGCCCTGTTAAAGGCCGTGTGTGTCGTTTAACGTCTCAGCTGCCCAACAGATCCTCACACTTGTGCAAGGTGTAATAAATTGCAACGAATGATCGCACGTGGAGTATTAGCCGTCTGCTCCAAATGGCTGACGGGATGTCCTTGTACTAATTTCTAAGATTTCTATTTGACTATAATCCAAACTTTTTAGCACATGAAACCAAATATCGTGCACAATATGTGCCCCGCCTCTGTGGGACGGAAACAAAAGCGGACAGTTTCCAGAGTCCTTCAGGACAGAGCTAGCTTGATTGTGGGGGCTGGTGCTTTCGGGGTGTCTCTGAGGCTCTGCAAAGACAGGTAAGCCTTCTGTATGGTCGGAGGAAGATGGAATAGCATCCATGGGATTCCCAGCTATCAGTTTCCGGGATGCATGGTCCGTGGCTGACCAAGCGATGGGTCTCCTGCAATTGGTGGGTAAACTCGATCGGAGCCCTCCGATCTCCAGTCGCGCTTTGTTACGGCACATATTGCGTAGCTAAACTGAAGATGCTATGCTT
Source organism: Mirza zaza (assembly GCA_008750895.1). Taxonomy (NCBI): domain Eukaryota; kingdom Metazoa; phylum Chordata; class Mammalia; order Primates; family Cheirogaleidae; genus Mirza; species Mirza zaza. The sequence continues at coordinate 49,079 of VSMD01012869.1, forward strand.
TTATTGCTAAAAAAGTAAAATTTGAATACCGTTTGGAAGAAACTCAAGCCATTGTAGGGGTAAGGGGAATCTTGCCCTTTCCCCAAAAAAAGTTTGATGCAAGATCAACTCACAATTAAGGCAGATTAGTAAAAGAAAGGTTTATTTACTATGCGCATGGGGAGAATCACACATAGTGATTCAATGAAGTTCACATCCCAATGAAGTTCAGATATTTTTATACCCATCTTTTAGAGGGGAGGGGGGAAATGAGGAGAGTATAGGTAATAAGGGGTTGCTAGGATGGGGAAACAGGTTGACTTGTAAATTAACCTGAGAGACAGGTATTATGTTTTAAATGATTTGGGCCAGGTCTGACTGCATTCTTGGTCTTCTTTCCTGCTATATATTGAGATAACAGGGAAAGGAAGGGAAGTCAGTTGTCCCCTTGGATCTTTTGACCAGGCCTGTCTGGTTTATGCAGATACAGAGAAAGCCCCTTCCAGGGCATTTATTTATTTATTTATTAGACAGAGTCTCACTCTGTTGCCCGTGCTAGAGTGCCATGGCATCAGCCTAGCTCACAGCAACCTCAAACTCCTGGGCTCAAGCGATCCTCCTGCCTCAGCCTCCCAAGTAGCTGGGACTACAGGCATGCACCACCATGCCCGGCTAATTTTTTCTATATATGTTAGTTGGCCAATTAATTCCTTTCTATTTATAGTAGAGACGGGCTCTTGCTCTTGCTCAGGCTGGTTTCGAACTCCTGACCTTGAGCAATCCACCCGCCTCGGCCTCCCAGAGTGCTAGGATTACAGGCGTGAGCCACCGTGCCTGGCCCTTTTCAGTGCTTTTTTATTTCAGTGGTCTTTAATTCAAAAAATTCTTATACCAAGGAGTCCTATTGTGGGGTGACATTTCCTGAGGTCCTTGGCTGTGTTTCTTCGGCTGTCGCAGCAATGCAACATCATCACAGAAGACTTCTGTGACCAGAAGTGGGGGATTTCTTCCTGCCAGCAAGCAAACAATCTATCTTGCGGGGACCTGCGGGCATCCTCTAATTTAATTCCAACACTGGCTACCTGGAGATGGCATAGGTCCCACAGGTTGAGGGCTCAGTCCCCAAAACTGAGCTCCCCCCACACCAGTTGCAAGTCCAGGCCTCCAAAGCTTCTGACCAACTGGCTTCAAGGTGGGGTTCCTGTGAACCCCTCTCAGGTCTGATTAATTTGCTGGAGAGGCTCACGGAACTCTGGGAAACACACTTCTGGATTTATTATAAAGGATATTATAAAGACGAGGAGATGCACAAGGCGAGGTTTGGGGAAAGGAGCATGGATGGTCCATGCCCTCCTGGGCCACCCAGGACCCTCCAACTGTCCAGCTATCTGGAAGCTGGCCGAACCCTGTCCTTTTGTTTTTTATGGAGGCTTCATTATGTAGGCATGATTGACTAAACCACTGGCCATTGGTGATCAGCTTAACCTTCAGCCTCCCTCCTTCTCTGGAGCAGGGGTGGGGTTGAAAATCCCAATCCTGTAGTCCTGCCTTGGTCTTCCTGGTGATCAGCCTCGTCCTGAAGCCACCAGTCAATCATTAGCATACAAAATCCCAGCACTTTGGAGATTCCAAGGATTTTAGGATAACAAGCATTCTGTATGTTCTGACTGATTATAGAAGGAGAGATTACTTCATCCATGTTGGCTACCTACCCAGGAACAGAGGGCGAGGCTGAGAGAATGGCCCAACGAACTTGGTCTGTGGAAAGAGAGAAAGAGGCAAAGAAAGCGGGGAGCCTGGAATCCAGGGACCTTGTGGGGAGGGAGGACTTAGAGCATGACTCACTTTTTGTGCTCTTTTTGTTTGTTTTTTTTATAGTGATAAAAGTTGCATTTTATTGTTTTGCTGTCAGTCAACAGAAAAAGAACCCTAACTCTATAAAATAATTTAAAGAGGATTAACCATGGCACAGAGAGCCATGCCTAAGAAGCCTTGAGCAAGTGGTCTCCCTGTGGTTGGGTTACAGTTTGGATTTATGCATTTGAGGGAGACAGGAATTACACATAAAGTTATAAATCAATATTTGGAAGGAGCACATTGGTCTGACCGGAAAAGGCAGGACATCTTGAAAGGGGGAGGATTACAGGTTATACGTGGGTTTAAAGATTCTGTGATTTGTAATTGGTTAAAGACATGAAGCTTTGCCTAAAGGCTTGGAATGTTTTATTTAAGATAAGGATGTTCGTTAATCAGAGACAAAGGCATCTAGATTCCAGTAATTTTTTAAGTAAATTGAGGCCAGCACTTGTGGTTTAACTTTTGTCTTACATGGCCTTAAACTTGTTAATTGTTTAATATCTTATTGGTACAAAGAGTAACTCTGAAAGGGACAGACAGGGTGTAACTAGGCACACCTGACCTCCCATCTCATGGTCGGCAGCTCAACTTTAAGGTTTTTCATGATTTTTTTTTTTTTTTTTTTTTTTGAGACAGAGTCTCACTTTGTTGCCCAGGCTAGAGTGAGTGCCGTGGCGTCAGCCTAGCTCACAGCAACCTCAAACTCCTGGGCTCAAGCGATCCTCCTGCCTCAGACTCCTAGTAGCTGGGACTACAGGCATGCGCCACCATGCCTGGCTAATTTTTTCTATATATATTAGTTGGCCAATTAATTTCTTTCTATTTATAGTAGAGACGGGGGTCTCGCCCTTGCTCAGGTTGGTTTTGAACTCCTGAGCTCAAACGATCTGCCCGCCTTGGCCTCCCAGAGAGCTAGGATTACAGACATGAGCCACCTCGCCTGGGGAATTTTTTTTTTTAATGGCAAATACAAAACATGTAAAAACAGATTTTTTTGTTTTTGTTTTTGAGACAGAGTCTCGCTCTGTCACTTGGGCTAGAGTTCTGTGGCGTCAACCTAGCTCACAGCAACTTCAAACTCCTGGGCTCAAGTGATCCTCCTGCCTCAGCCTCCCGAGTAGCTGAGACTATAGGCACATTCCTCCATGCCTGGCTAATTTTTTCTGTTTTTAGTAGAGACGGTTCTCACTCTCACTTAGGCTGGTCTTGAACTCCTGACCTCAAGCGATCCTCCTACCTCAGCATCCCAGAGTGCTAGGATTACAGGCGTGAGCCGCTGCACCCAGCCTAACTTTAAGGTTTTTCTGGGGGGTACCCTTGGCCAAGAGGAGATCCATTCAGTCAGCTGGTGGGGGGTAGTGGTAGTGTTAAGGTAGTGTTAAGATTTTAGGTAGTGTTAAGATTTTACTTTAGTTTAAATGCCCATGAATATAGTACTTGACACTTACTGAACATTTATAATTATTTTTACTTTTATTTTTGAGGCAATTTTTATTTAAAAATTTTTTCTAGCTTTATTGAGATATGATTAACAAATAAAAACTACATATATGTAGGGTACACGTGATTACATGTACACACTATGATTACCACACAATTGATTACCACAATCAAGCTAATTAACATATGCACACTTCGCATAGCCACAGTGCACACGTGGAGAACACCTCAGCATGGTGACTGTAGTTAATAATAATGCATTGTATACTTGAGATTTGCTAAGAGTATAGATCACAGGTATTCTTATGTTCTTCTCGTATGTTCTTCTTTTGCTCAGAACAGCCCTGAAGGAGATTTGAACAACAGGGAAAATGTGGTCACACTGTCCCTAATAGAGCCCAAATCTGTTAGATTTGCTATTTTTTTTTTTTTTTTTTTGAGATAGAGTCTCACTCTGTTGTCCGTGCTAGAGTGCTGTGACATCAGCCTAGCTCACAGCAACCTCAAACTCCTGGGCTCAAGCAATCCTCCCACCTCAGCCTCTCGAGTAGCTGGGACTACAGGCATGCGCCACCATGCCCGGCTAATTTTTTCTATATATTTTAGTTGGCCAATTAATTTCTTTCTATTTTTTTTTTTTTTTTTTAGTAGAGACAGGGTCTCGCTCTTGCTCAGGCTGATCTCAACTCCTGAGCTCAAACGATCCGCTCGCCTCAGCCTCCCAGAGTGCTAGGATTATAGGCGCAAGCCACCATGCCTGGCCTAGATTTGCTACTTTTTAAAATATTTTTTTATATAAAGATTTATACTTCATACTGCCAAGAAACACAAAGAATCCTTTCACTTGCAAACTTTAACTATTTACCTACCTATTCTTTTTCATTCTTATCATTGTCTACCTGAGATCCGCAACCCCTGGGCCTCGGCCTGGTACTGATCCTGTTAGGAATCAGACTTCGAATCACACCCTGAGCTCTGCTTCCCACACCCCCACCTCCGCCCCTCTGTGGAAAACTTGTCTTCCTTAAAACCAGCCCCTGGTGCCAAAGAGCTCAGGGACCGCTGGTCACTGTTGCAATAACGAATGTGTGTCTTTGTTCTTTTTATTCATACACGCTTTTCCATGTGTCGACAGAGTCCATATATTGATTATTTTAATGGCTCTATGTTCTTTCAAGTGACTGTCTGACAATAGCCCAAAGGTTGGCTATTTGGATTGTTAATATTTTTTTGCCATTAGGAAAAGCATATTGGGAAATAAATTAAAACTTGAACTTGTTCCCTTTTTGAGGCAGTAGTAACTCTATTCTTTTAAAAACTATTTTAATATGCTTTGCTTTTTATTACCAAATAGAACATTTTTTATTGTAGAAGTCTTAGAAACTATAAGCTACTTGGCATGTTTATTTATGACCTACCTGGGGCATGATTACAGACTCATCTTTTATTTTCAGGGTAATTGTTTGAGACTTTGTTCACAGCAGTTGAGGTTTCCTTTCCCCTCACTTGTTTAATAATCCCAGGGTTCCAGACGGTGCACCCTCACTGCAAGTGAAGACGCAGAGGATGCTGGAGGGTCTCAGGGTCTGGCTCACCTGCTGTCTTTGCTCTCCACCAGCTACAGTGTTGCTGTAGAAAATTGGTTTGGGACTTAGTGCACCAAGTCATGGTGACACTTACGATTGGGCTTCCAAGCTACTAGGGTTTTTTTTTTTTTTTTTTTAAAGCTTACACTCATAAACTTAGCCATTGCTTCCACAAGACCCCCTCTCTACAAAAGAATAGAAAAATGAGCTAAGTGTGGTGGTGTGCACCTATAGTCCCAGCTCCTTGGGGGCTGAGGCAGGAGGAGGATCGCTTGAGCCCAGGAGTTTGAGGTTGCTGTGTTCACACCACGGCACTCCAGCCTGGGTGACAGAGTGAGAATCTGTCTCAAAAAAAAAAAAAAAAAGGGAGCCCTAATGACCCCTGTGCAGATTTTCCTTTTCTCCTACCCCACACCTCAGAGCTCCTTACACCCTTAAACTTGCCCTAAATCTCACCACTTCCCAGTTATTCAGCTGGAGCTGGATAAGGGAGCCAATTCTATCCCATGAGACATCAAAGAAAGTTTTCTGTGGAGATTTCTGGGGAAGTTTTTCTTTCTTGATAAAAAGAGGACATACAATCTTTCTTTCTTTCCCCATCTTCCTACCTTAAACATAGACATGCCATCTGGAGCTGCAGTAGCCGTTTTGTGACCATGAGGTGACAGGCATAGGATCACAGAGTTTCAGGGAACCATTGAACCAATATCAATAGCAACATATATTCCAACTCCTTGTTATGTTTAAGACACTCCAAGTTGGGTCTTCTGTTCGTTGCAGCTGAACCCATTCCTAACTGATATTTTTATTATTAGAAGCAAGGTTGCAATAAACAACTTATGGTGAAATCTTTGCGCACATTCTTAATTTTTTATAGGATAAATTCACATAACAGACATTGGAGGATGCTTTGGGCTGAATTGTGTCCCCGCCATATTTACATGTCGAAGTCCTAACCCCCAGCACTTCTGAATGTAACCCTGTTTGGAGATAAATTCTTAAAGAGGAAACCAAGTTAAAATGAGGTGTCCATTGTGGCCCTAACATGGCTGGTGTCCTGTTAAGAAGAGGAAGTGTAGACAAACGTGCACATAACAGGAAAAACACAGGGAAAAGGCGGCCATTTACAAGCCAGGGAGAGGCCACAGAAGAAAGTAGCCCTGCCCACACCTTGACCTCAGACGTCCAGCCTCCAGGACTGTGAGAAAACAAATGTCTGTCATTTAAGCCACCCAGCCTGCAGTACTAATTTTGATGGCAGCCCTGGCAAACTAATACTGGGGACCAAAAATATTTTTCTTGTCTGTAAAATAAGGATAATCATGTTATAAAGCAGTTAGGTGGATTAAGTGAAATGATGCATGCAGAACACTCAGATTGAATCTGATGTGCAGTGAGCATTTAGTAAATGATGGCTATTATTATCAGGAAGCTTGGCAGCCGAATTTCCGGATAGATTTCTCCTGTAAACTCCACAGGGAATTAACTGAAGACCTTATTGGTCTCCAAGACGACCACTGAGCTCCCGGTCTCTGTAATGTTATTTCAGCAGAGACGGTGCTGTGTGATCACCAAACCGTTTTCCTTCCCTGTGGACACACAGTCTCTCCGCCTTGCAGCTTGGTGGTGCCACAGGAGTGGTTCTCCCCAGCGGAATGAGAGCGGAAGTGGAATGTCATTTCCAGTCTGTGGCTGTTTAGATCAGGCGTCTTCTCTGCTTCCTGTCTTTCCTGGTCACAGGACTAGAAGGAACGAACTCCAAGATGGTGGGATCACAGGAAGGAAAGGGACCCTGAGTTACCTTCTGCAGGAGTGCACGCAGACAGCGCCTGACCTACAGGGGCGAGAAATAGCCCTTGGTTGAATTAAGGCTTTGAGATTTCAGGACTTATCCTTAGGGCAGTTAGCTTTACTTACTAATACAATCAGATGTTCTCCTTTATTAACACACAACAACAACAACACTATTACTAATAAACGAGGTATTCAAGGCGAGGGGAGGGTGCAAATTAATGGCTAGATTTCAATCAGTTAGCTGGAAATTGATATAGTTTGAGGCCAAATAAGAAGAGGCCGTGGGATTGTTGTTATTACTACTGTCGGGGGTAGAACGCTTGATTTCCTTTAGCTTCTCTTCTTTAGGGCAAAGAGCTAGCTTATATTCACCTGTGCAGGACAGACAGGCAGACTCCGTAGTCACCTTTGTATATTAGTCCTGTCCAAGGCCTAGTCCTGTGATGCAGGGTTCATTACTGGTGCTGGTACAACTCACGTCTGTGAATGGAGGTACCATGTGCTGGGCACCGCGCTGAGGCCGCAGGAGGGCGGAAGGCTCACCTGTTTACTCGGAACCGAGCAGTCTCAGGGCAGGGAGGGGCTGATGACCCGGGACCAGGTCTGACCTCTCTCCACTTGCATTCTCCTTGGAGTCTTCCTGTGACAACTATGATCCTTCTTGGAGATAAAAAACCAAACATTGGGTGTTATATGCATACAATAAAATATTATTCAGCCTTAGAAAAGGATGAATATTGACACATGCTACAACACGGATGAACCCTGGAGACTTTCTACTAAGTGACATAAGCTAGTCACAAGAGGGTGACTGCTGTATGATTCCACTTCTATTCTGACTTCTAAAACAGTCAAATTCGTGAAGATGAAAACCAGAATGGTGGTCGCCAGGGGCTGGGGGAGGCGGAATGGGAAGTTCGAGTTTAACGGGGACAGAGTTTCGGTTGGGAAGACGAAAAAGCTCTGGAGGTGGATGGTGGTGGTGGTTGCTCAACAATGCGGATGTGCTTAGTGCCACAGAACTATACATTTCATAATGGTTCAAACGGTAAATTTTATGTTAAGTATATTTTACCACAATAAAAACATTTTTTAAAGCCCAACACATTTGCATGGCCTCTTTGGCATGGGGGCAGGCGACCTAGAAGGTTAGAGGAACATGGTAAGTGACACAGAGAAATGTGACGGTCCTGCCTCGGAGTGGTTTGCAGTGGGGGAGAGAAGGATTCGACAGTAACTGGAAAAATGTAAAACCAGAAGGAGAGAAAGAAGGAAGCAGTTTGAGAACTCAGGAGGGAGCTGTCAGGGTGTCTGAGGGCTGGGGAGGAAGAAGAGCCAGTCGCTCTGGGCGCCGTGGTCTGGTGGGATCTTGAGTTTTGCAAGGTGGTCTCGGCGACTGGGGCAGAGCGCCTGCTGGGGGCGGCTGGGGAGGCCTTGGAAGACCAGTGGACAGAGGGGACAGTTCCTCTCGGGAGCGGAGGGAGCTGGGGCAGAAGCCAGATCGGTGCCATAGATGGTGGGAGTCCTTAGACTTTCCTTTTTTTTATTCAAATAAACTTTTTACATTTTAGGATAGTTTTAGATTCACCAAAAAGTTACAAAGATAATACAGAGATAATCCCATCTACCTGTTACCCAGTTTCCCATTAAGTTAAGGTCTTACATTACCGTGGTACATCTGTCACAGCTAATGGGCTGATACTGATGCATTATTAACTGACGCCCAGACTGCATTAATGTTTCATTAGTTTTCCCCTAATGTCCTTCTCCTCTTCCAGGTTCCATGCAGAGTACCCGCCCAAACTGCATCACCAGTGTACTGCACACTCAGCCTCTCCTAGTATCATAATTAATACGCTAGCACGGCACATTTGTCGTAATGAATGAACCAACATTTATACGTTATCATTAACTACAGTCCATGCTGAGTTCAGATTTCCTTCATTTGTACCTCATGTCCCAGCCAGGACCCCTACATTTCATTTATTATTATTATTTTTTAAAAATTTTAAATATTTTATAATTTCATTTCTTTCTCTTTTTTTTATTATATTTTTTGAGACAGAGTCTCACTCTTGCCCAGGCTAGAGTGAGTGTCGTGGTGTCAGCCTAGCTCACAGCAACCTCAATCTCCTGGGCTCAAGCAATCCTCCTGCCTCAGCCTCCCCAGTAGCTGGGACTACAGGCATGTGCCACCATGCCCAGCTAATTTTTTGTATATATATTTTTAGATGGTCAATTAATTTCTTTCTATTTTTAGTAGAGACGGGGTCTCGCTCTCGCTCCTGCTGGTTTCAAACTCCTGACCTTGAGCAATCCGCCTGCCTCGGCCTCCCAGAGTGCTAGGATAACAGGCGTGAGCCACCACGCCTGGCCCATTTCTTTGTTTTTTTCTTTTTTCTTCTGACATTTCCCATCTTTAAGTGACCCCACATTTCACTTAGTTGTCACATTCCCTTTGGCTCCTCTTGGTCACACAGTTCCTCAGACTTTCCTTGATTTTGACGGCCCAGGCAATTTTGAGGAGTGCTGTCAGGTGTTTTGTTGCGTGGTCCTTTGTTTGGATTTGTCTGATATTTGTCTCACGGGAAGGCCGGGGTTGCGGGTTTTGAAGGGAGACGGCACTCCCCCCACGTTGTGGGGCAGGACTATCGAGCTGCCTTATCTCTGTTGGCGTCGTCCTTGATCTGCTGGCCGGGGCCTGTTGGTCAGGGTTCTGCATGTAAAGTCATTTTCTCCCCCTGCTTCCCACACCCTTCAGAAGTGAGCGCTGGATGGTTTCGAGTGAGGAGAGCGACCTGGTGAAAGTGGTATTTTGGAATGAAAAGCCTGCCCGTGGCTGAGGTGCTGGGCGGGGACATCTCAGCCAGGAACAGCGCTCATGCTGGTCTAGAGGCTTCACATAACCGCTGCGTCTGAGCCTCACGCTGTCGTCCCCTGGACTGATGAGGACGTGGAGGTTAAATCAGTCGTTAAAGGTCACGCAACCAGCCAGTGATCACCCGGTTCTGAGCCTGAGGAGCGTGGCTCCCAAGTCTGTGTTGTCACCGCGTCCTCCTGGTGAGGAATTATTAATAGCACGAGGAATTTAGACTGTGGCTGCGCACCGGGATCTAAATTTGAAGCCCCATTCCCAGTCCCACCTCCAGAGACTGCTTCAGCAGGTGCGAAGCAAGGCCCGGTCCCCGGTAGCTGAGCAAGTCCCTTGGGAGAGTCGCGGGGCCCGGTCTGTGCGTCCACTTGATGCAGGAACGGAGGCCGAGAGACCATTGAGCAAGTGGTGGTGACTGTGTGGCCAACAGGCCACCCAGGCCTGGCCCAGAGGGTCAGCGTGACAAGAGAGGATGAACAGAGAGGTGCTGTGTGGGCTCGGTCGCTGTCAGCCTGAGGGGATGGACGAGAAGCAGGTGGCGCTTGGACACGGGAGTGCCCAGGACAGCCGTGCAGAATTCTGACAGGCGAGGGCCTGGGGGGGGGTGTGAGGGGTGGAGCTTCCAGCTGGATGCTGAAGGGACCTGGAGGGGAGACTTGGGAGGAAATTCCGAGCAGAACGGTGCATGAGCCCTGCAGGGGCTCGAGGAGGTTTGGCAGGCACCAAAGATGTCCCAAGTAGGTGAGTTTTCTGTGTGACAGCAGCAGGCGAAGGGGCTGGGCATTGGAAAAATAGCCCCCATCTATCTAGACGAGGGAGGAGGAAAAGGGTGGTGCAGGAATCCCGGGCTCAGTTCACCCCTCCCTCAAAACACGAACTGAACCCAACTCCCCAACCGTTTACTGCATGGGTGGAACCGTCGTTGGTGGGGGAAGGCAAATGGCAGCAGCAGACTTGGAGAGTGTTCATAGGAAGGAGGAAAATTTCCCTGAGTCCCGTGAGTGGTGTCCCATCACCGGGGTGACCCCAAGTGCCCTCCGGGAGGCTGGGTGTGGCTCCCCCAACTCGAGTCACTAACTCAGAGAAGCTGCACAGGTAGCCGCATAGAAGGTGGCCCTTGACAAGGGGTGTCTGAAGCTGCTACTCTGCCCTGGGTTTTGGGGTGAGCCCTGCAGCAGCACTGGGGTTTGGAGTGGCTCTGCTCTGGAGCCATCTCCTTGCCTGGCACGCAGCCCGCACCTGCCGGGCCCAGCCCGAGCCGGGACTCGCCTGGGCACGGCCTCCTCTCTGCCCTGCAATAACCTTCCCTGTTCCCAGGGCCCGCCCTGCCCTGCTGGGGAGGGAGGCGCCTCTTCCAGCCATGGTTAAAAGAAGCCAGCTTGGGTTGAGCCAGGCTGCCCTTGCTTCTGGAAAATTCTCTCATTAAAGAAGAGAACAAAATCCCAACCCATAAATTTCATCCCCTTTTGTTGTCACCGATTTAGGTCAGTTGTAGAACCATTAAGAGTTCGACTACTGTTAAACAGTAAAGGGATTCCAGAAAAAGCTCAAATACGTTGCCAGTCGATTTCCCCTAATGTTCAGGTTCCAAACTGTTAGTATCATTACCTTTTTAAAAATAATTTTTTTTAATTATCATATATCTCAAAAATACAGAAAATTAGAACATTGTAAAGAATATCACTCTTCACAATAAGCAGCTTAAGGAAAACTTCTCATTTTGACGTATCTGATTCAGACGTTTAAGAAAGAAAATATTGCAGGTAACTTCTCCACCCCACATGCCTCTGCATTCTTCCCCAAAGCTAACCAATATTTTCAATTCTAGTACATTATTTCTAGGATAATACATAAACTTTTAAAATTACTATTTTCCTGTATTAATGTCCTGCCACAAGTGTTAACAAGGCCAGTATAGCAAACTGATTTCTTTCCTTTGTTTCTTCACTCCTCCCTCCCTTCCTTTTTTTCCTTCTTTCTTTTTATAGTAAGAACATTTAAGATCTACTCTCTTAGGAATTTCAAGTGTACAAGACAGTATTATTAACCATAGTCACTGTGCTGTACATTTGAGTCCCAGAACTTACTCGTTTTATAATTAGTATCCTCACTGTGATTTGGTTTTGTATAGATTTGAAGCCATTAGATTTGAAGGTACAGAGTAGCAGAAAATTGGTCCTTGAGGGCAAACAAGCATTTTTTGAGAGTTTTCCCTGTAGCAGAGACAAGTGCATCTTGCCTATTCAACCAGTATACATCTATTGAGCACCTGCTGTGTGCTGGACACACAATGGTAACAAAAACAGACTTAATCCTGGATCTCTTAGTGTTTTGCACCCGGAGAGAAAGGTGGCCGTTATTCAAATAATCACATAAATAAATGTATGTAATTACATCCCATCACAGATTGAGACAAGAACTCAGAGTGTAATAGTTGGGCAGTGATATACTTGTTGTCAGGGGATTGGGGGACAGGAAGTCAGTGTTTAGCGGGTTCAGAGAAAGTTTCAGCTGGGAGGATGGAAAGTTCGGGAGATGGATCGTGGTGCAGGTTGTATACCAGTGTGAATGTACTTAATGTCCCAGAACCATACACTTAAAAATGGGTTAAAATGGTGACTTTTATGGTACATATATTTTATCACAGTGTGAACTAAAATAAAAATTTAAGGCTCACCCCCCTACCGGCTGACTAAATGGACCCCCTCGTAGCCAAAGGAATATCCTAAAGCTAAATTGCCTGCCAGGAGGAAGGAGGTCAGACATGCCTTATTGTGCCCCCCTCCCTTCTTGGGGACATCCTTTGTAACCCGTTAACAGGCATAAGGGTATGCAGGACAAACCTGCAGGTCCTCAATTTATACAACAACTCTATGTCCAGTGGCTTATCTCTAATAACAGTTCCTTATGTTGAAAACATTCCAAGCCTTTAGACAAAGCTTCATGTCTTTAACCAATTACAAGTCAAAGAATTTTTGACTTTTTTAAACCCACCTATAACCTGTAAGCCCCTGCTTCGAGATGGGCCCTCAGACCGTTGGAGAGGGCCCACTGTGGGCCCGGGACGAGTCGGCTGCTAAGCAGGACAGGCAGTGGCAGCAAAAACACCTGGAGGGCCGGACAAATGTGCTAGGCGGCCCGTCTGTGGCCCTCGGGCCGTAGTTTGAGGACGCCTGAGCTAAAGTGATGCTCAAGGAAGACATGTCATGTGAGGCACCTCCACTCACCCCGCGCCAGGTACCCCGTTGCAGACTCAGAGCCCTGAGCTAATTACAAAATTAAAGTAAAATTGGGCTCCCGATTAGAAAGTTACATTTTAAAGTGTGCAATATTTTCCATTTTTATATAGCTTACATCAAAGCAGATGTCTTGGGGGCCCTATTCAACTTTGTGCCTATGCAACCCTGAGTAGTAAGTCAGGAGCCTCATGGGGGGTTTGAGCATGTATGAATTAGTAGAAAATAAAACCATGAAAGCTGGGTTTTAGTGTCTATAAAATCTGGTGTGTTTGAAGGTAAAGTGCTCACAGAGAATTCATAGCTTTAAGACTCTTCATGGTATAGTTATGCAGAGATTTCCAATCATGAGCTGCAAAATCATAAAGTTAATACTTAATAATAGCCTTACTCCTATTAGCCTTTATTATCCCAGCCACGTTCCCGGGTATCATCCCCGTTCTCCCCTTACACTATCCTGTAGGAGAGGTTGATGTAAATTATTATCCCTCCTTTATGGGTGAAGACCCATTAAAGCACAGAGAGATGAAATGACATGCCCACGCCTCTAAAAATTAGTACGTGGCAAATGCAAGGTGAGAGCCTGTGTCTCCCATTTGATGCTTCTTCTGTTGGTAGCTCTAGGCACCAAAGCTCTGCAGGTTTGAACATCCTCGCCAACCTCATAAACAGCCAGGAGTCTTGATAAAAGCCTGCTGGTCCGCACATAAGCCTGTTCCCATCTCAAATTAAAGCGTCTTTACAGTGCTGTCCCAGGCCACTTCTTTGCAGAAGCTCCCTTAACCATGTCAGCCCGAGCTGATCTCTACCTGTGGTAAACTTCACCACACCTGGGACCAGCACCACACCACGGGGCCCTTAATTGTACTCTTTCTGGAATGATTTGCTCATTTCTTGCCAATTGTAGTGCGAGCTTTCTGGGAAGCAGGCATCCAGCTGCATCCCATAGTTCTTTGGTGTTCTTCACAGCTTCTAAAAGCAAGTTGGGCCAGAACACGTGCCTAATAGAACTGGATGCATGACGTGTTGGACGCAGTGGTTCGTGAGAGACGCACAAGACTGCCCGTCTTTGAAGGCTGCGCTGCATATTCCAATCCCCCTCTGTCCTCATACTCGGTTTCACTTTCCACACAGGAGTTATTGCTACTACTGTGCTATTTATTTGTTAGTTTGCATGTTCATGGCTGTCTCTCCCACTAGGGTGTCAACGGTAGGAGAGCAGATCCTAGCACGCATAGTAGGTGCTCAGTAAGTGTTTGTTGAGTGAATGAATGAAGGTCTAATCGGGAATACACAGAGTGTGGTCACCAGCCCGTGCGCATCAGAATCACATAAGATTCTTGTTTAAAGTGCAGCTTCTTGGGCTTCATTTTGAAACCAGCAATTAGAATCTCTGCAGGTGGGACCCAGGACATAGCCGTGGTGACTTTGAGGCATGTTAATGTAGAGTAGTGGTGCTAGGTTTATAGCTAAGAAGAACAAGCCTTGGAGATACAAAGGGACTTGCTCAAGGTCACCAGATAGGTTAGAACCAAATTGTTATCAGAACCCAGATTTCAAATTATCGGTCCAGAGCTCTATTACCCCAAGCTGCCTAATCTATGTATTCTATAACATTTTCAGAAGGATTCAGCCTATAGTTTACATGAGGTCATTTGGTTTTCAGAACAACTCAGCGTTGTAGATACTATTATTATCTACAGCTTACAGACCTGAACTGAAGATGGCAAATGGCAATGTGATGTGACCACACAGCCTCCTGATGGGGTGCCACTCCCACCCAGCTCTTGCACATACAAACCCCTTGCTCCGGCCATAGCACTGCCCTTTCTTTCAGTGGTTGAGTTTCCTTTTTAAGATTAAAAACAACTGAAAAATAGCTTGGGTATATAAGCTATATATAATGTTCAAATTCTATACACACAAAGGAATAGATGTTTTCAGTTGGGTGCATCTTAGGTGTACATCACTGTACAAGGAAAGATACATAATTAAAAAGACTTAGGCCAGGCGCAGTGGCTCACGTCTGTAATTCTAGCACTCTGGGAGGCCAAGGCGGGCGGATTGCTCCAGGTCAGGAGTTCAAAACCAGCCTGAGGAAGAGCAAGACCCCGTCTCTACTATAAATAGAAAGAAATTAATTGGCCAACTAATATATATATAGAAAACATTAGCCGGGCATGGTGGCGCATGCCTGTAGTCCCAGCTACTTGGGAGGCTGAGGCAGGAGGATCGCTTGAGCCCAGGAGTCTGAGGTTGCTGTAAGCTAGGCTGATGCCACGGTACTCACTCTAGCCTGGGCAACAAAGTGAGACTCTGTCTCAAAAAAAAAAAAAAAAAAAAAGACTTAAACTCCAGGACATTCTTCTTCAGTCACCTACCAGTTATTCCAAGGGAATCTCTCCCTTAATTTGGGAAAAGGATCAGAATACAAAAGACAGGGCCTGTTTGTGGCAGGAAGTGCAATTGCTCAAGCTCAGAGGGGAGGAGAGTGGGTGCATGCCTGGGGCAAGGTTGGGCTCTTGGGAAATGGGGGGCTGGAGCCGGTTATTGGTGAACCCGCTGATGGTTCATCTTCTTGCCCTCCTCCTCCCACACACACATTGTCCATTTGTGGTTTGAACATCTGTGGAAAGCCTTTTCTGGGTGTATTCAAAGAGGGAACCAGAGAGCATGCTCCAAACCCACGCCCTGGGGTGGCCTTTCCTTCTCGGGACTGTTTCTAGGCAGGGCAGCTCACCAGTCTTCGGTCTTCGAGTCCGAGGGTCATGGAAAGAAGGATTTTCCATGTGACCCGCCAGTCTGTTGAGACGAGCCACCCCTGTGCCTCTGGAAACAAGAACTAGGAGAAAGGAGTCCATTGGTGTGGGTGACTTGATTCCTGGGCACATAGGTGGCTTTTTGGCCTCCCCTAGAAGGATGTGGAGCCCCCTGAGGACCAGTCCTCATGTAAGAGGAGAGGTGCTTTCCCTAAGTGCCTACTTGGGCTTCCAGAATGTAGCTAGCCTCTTCTCCAGAAGAGAAAGATCTCCCCAACCTTGGACATTGTTTTGGGCTAAACTGTGTTATCCCCAAATTTATATATTGAAGTTCTAACACCCATTACCTCAGACTGTGGTTGTATTTGGAGACATGGCCTCTTGAGAGGCGATTAAGTTGAAATGAGGTCATTAGGGTGGGCCCTAAACCAATGTGACTGAGGTCCTTGACATTTGAATTTTTAACATTTGTGTTTCTCACTGTGTGAGAAGAATGCCAGCTGGGCATGGTGGCTCATGCCTGTAATCCTAGCACTCTGGGAGGCAGGTGGATTGCTCAAGGTCAGAAGTTCGAAACCAGCCTGAGCAAGACCCTGTGTCTACTAAAAATAGAAAGAAATTAGCCAGACAGCTAAAAATATATAGAAAAAATTAGCCAGGCATGGTGGTGCATGCCTGTTGTCCCAGCTACTCGGGAGGCTGAGGCAGCAGGATCACTCGAGCCCAGGAGTCTGAGGTTGCTGTGAGCTAGGCTGACGCCACGGCACTCTAGCCCAGGCAACACAGTGAGACTCTGTCTCAAAAAAAGAAAAACAAAAAAAAGAGGAATGCCAAAGTTTTATAAATGTAGTGACTTGGCTGACAAATTGGCTGACAAAATGTAGTGATTTGGCTGAACCAGGGGCGTTATAAAATCAATGTATGAGAATGAGTCTTGTCACCCACGGTGGGGTTAAACTACCACCCAGCACCCACCTCTCAATGTGACTCTGGCTGGGTCCCTCTGAATCTATCTTAAGGAAAACACACTTTACCAACAGATAATTTTCTTCCAAATATCAACATTCTGGTCTGAGGCAAAGAATTCGTATTCTTTCTGTTAATATAACTTTGACTCTACTACTTGCAAAATAAAACTGCTAGCCTTATGGTGCCAAAGAAGCAGTTGCCTCCCGCCTTGGATTAATTTCACGACAAATGGTTCCAGCATTGGCCAAGAATGCCTGTGCCCAAGCCACCTAGTTTGGGTGGGAGCTGAGGAAGGCTGCAGCTCCTTCCAGCAGACCCGAAAGACTTAATATTTCTTACATTTGGAAGGCCCTTGACTGCCAAATGTAGCTGGCCCCAGAGCAAAGGGAACTGAGGAGGTAGAAGTCAAGGGCCCTGCTCTAAGTTTAAGGGAAGGTACCGTTGAGCATTCTGCATTGCCCAGCCCAGATTACCGCGGTAGGAAAGCAGAAGTTGTTCAGAGGGAGCTGTCAGTGAGCAGAGGAAAGGAATAACTTGACACTGGGGAGAACTGTAAGGAAAAATCTCAACATCTCTAACAAATATGGCAAGGGTAATAAGTGACATAGTGTTAGGTAGGGATGAGGGTTTGCAGGTGGCAGGGCAGGCAAAAGGGGATGTGGTCAAGGGCCAAGGATTGGGACCAATCACAACAGAGGAAATAAACCACAACAGCAGGAACTTGGGGTTAGAGACTTTTCCTGACTGGGAGACTGCACAGAAGTTAGAAGCCTATGGCCACAGATAACTTTTCCCTCATTAACATATATTAACATGGTAAAAATCACACACACCCCTAGTGCCATAACAGTTCTGGAGCCAGCCATGCAAGGACAGAAAGTGGGAGGGTATCAGTTCTAAGAATTCTCTACCCCTTTCTCAGAAAATCATGAATATTCCACCCCAGCTTAACATAGAATTAGGGAACTAACATAAAAAGGGGAAATCTTGTTAAACTCAGCATCTTGTCCACTCATGGAGACAGACCCACTCCTCTTTGCAGAACATACTCTCACTTTACTTTCACTTTGTAAAGCTTTCTGTTTCCTGTTATAGAGTTGTTTGTGTGGAACTGCTCTGTGACTGTCATCACTCTGTCTCACCCACCCCGCTTGTGGTTCTTCCAAGCAAGGAGCCAAAGAACCAGGACAGCTCTCCCCAAAGCCAAACCTGACAATAGCAAGATGCTTCGTACGTTATTAAAATTGCTATCTTGGATTTGGTCCTCACATGCAAAGAAAGTTTCATTGATTCAAGTTCAGAAGGTTTTTCTTTACAGTTTTTAAAGTTTTTAATAGGATTCAGTTCACTCACATTCCAACATAAGCAGATTTTTTTTTTGCATCAGGGCTCTGTATTACTTTATTTCTGTGTTATTTCTTTTCTTAAGCAACTAACATTAGTTGCATGGCTGTAGGCAGAGCCCATAACCTGTCAGGATCTCTGCTGTCTCATCTATGCAGCGGAGGCAACAGGACAGGGTGTAATGGGAAGGCCAAGGATGAGAAGTCCTCATGTCAACTCTGCCCATTAGTTTAGCTGTGTGATTTTGGGTTGTGAATGCTTTTAGGGCAAAGCAAATTGTCTTTGAGTTCCTCCTGGGAATAGACTTCCAGCATGTCATGACCATACTCTGGGTCTTCATGTCTCCTTTGTACTATCAGGGGGCAAAAGTAGACAATTCTGAAATTTTCCTTAGCTGTTTCATCACCTCATGCACAATTTTCCTTTACACTTGCCCTAGGCAGGCACGGCTCCCGTGAACACGCTCGCCGGCGAGCACACAGGCAGGCATTCACACCCTCACTGCCCACAGCACCGGGGAAAGCCGGCAGGTACCTGGAGAAGCAGGGTCCCTTGTCCCACTTGGTGAGCTTCAGACCCTGCCTGCCGGCGTCCTGATAGTGTTAGGTGGTGCACTGGAGAGGCAGCTCTGACCTTGACTGGTAGCACCATGCCTGGGGGAGGCCAGGGCAGGGGGCAGGGGCTTCACGTGGTTGCTGGGTCACATACTGTTGAAAACACACGGCGACTTCCAGGTAAGGACAGCAGGTTGCACATACCCCTAATAGCCCTCTCTCCTGAAGTCTTTCTAAAACTATAGTAAGGGAGATTTTTAGTGGCATGGGGGAATGGGAGGAATGGAAGAGGAGAAAATGGCAACAAATGTTTGGAATCTAGAAAGCAAATAAATGAGTGCTGACTGACTTAGCAGACAGAAGGAAGCAGAATCCTACATCAGCGGCGAGGAAAGCCGATTTGTGGCACAGATGCCCTAAAGGGCCATGAATGGGTGACACCAAGTATTTCTGGAAATGGAGGTCTAAGGAGGAGGGGTTGTTGAAAGCTTTTAAGAAGCAATTTGGCAGGTCGTGGTGGCTTATGCCTGTAATCCTAGCTCTCTGAGAGGCCGAGGCAGGAGGATCACTCAAGGTCAGGAATTTGAGACCAGCTTTAGCAAGAGTGAGACCCTATCTCTACTAAAAATAGAAACAAATTAATTGGCCAACTAAAAATATATAGAAAAAATTAGCCAGGCATGGTGGCGCATGCCTGTAGTCCCAGCTGCTCCGGAGGCTAAGGCAGGAGGATTGCTTGAGCCCAGGAGTTTGAGGTTGCTGTGAGCTAGGCTGGGGCCACGGCACTCTAGCCCGGGCAACAGAGTGAGACTCTGTCTAAAAAAAAAAAAGCAATTTGATCCTCAGATCACCTTGCCCAATTTGCACAGTCAGGAAGTTGCTCCTCTCCCACACTCACAAAATAGATTATTCTCTGTATAGGGGAAAATAGAAGGTCTCTGGATTGGAGGACAGGAGGCATATATGGAGGTGGGTGCTATCCCGAAAATAGGGAGAGCAAATAAGTCCATTCTTACTGGATTCTGAGACCAACCCACCACACCTCCCCCATAGTCTCCTCCACCCTCCGCAGCTCCCAGAGCACCCACAGCCCAGTCGGGCCCTTGTCCTCCAGGCAGGAGACTGCAAAGGCCCTCTGGGCATCTGACCAGCCCAAGAAGATTCTTAAAGATACCGATTATGAATTTCCTCTTGAAACAGCTCATCCAGATCACCCTAAGGTGAAGCTCAGTGTTGACAAACCCCAGCCACATATTCAGAGTTTCCTTTCACTCTTGTGAGCCCATGATCAAGGTTACTGGACATATGAGGAAAACCCTAAAATGATAGATCCAGATCAAGACAAACCAATATTAATAAAAGCAACATGGATCAGGGCATGGTGGTGTGTACCTGTAGTCCCAGCTGCTTAGGCAGCTGAGGTGGGAGGACTGCTTGAGGCCAGGAGTTCAAGACTGTAGTGCACCATGATTATTCCTGTGAATAGCCACTGCCTGCCAGCCTGGGCAGCATAGCCAGACCCCGTCCCTAAAAACAAAGAAGAAAGGAAGAGAGAGAGAGAAAGAAAGAAAGAGGGAGGGAGGAGTTACAGAAAAAAAAGGAAGGAAGAAAAGAGGGAAAGAAACAACATGCATAAAACAGATATTCAAAGAAAAACTCTTTAAAAAGCCTATCAGTTGTATCTTGAGAGATATATGAAAAGAAACAGAAAAATATAGAAATGGAACTTTATTTTTTTTCTTTTTTGGGACACAGTCTTGCTTTGTTGCCCAGGCTAGAGTGAGTGCCGTGGCATCAGCCTAGCTCATAGCAACCTCAAACTCCTGGGCTCAAGCGATCCTGCTGCCTCAGCCTCCCCAGTAGCTGGGACTACAGGCATGCGCCACCATGCCCGGCTAATTTTTTCTGTATATATTAGTTGGCCAATTAATTTCTCTCTATTTATAGTAGAGACAAGGTCTCGCTCTTCCTCAGGCTGGTTTTGAACTCCTGACCTCGAGCAGTCCGCCCTCCTTGGCCTCCCAAAGTGCTAGGATTACATGCGCGAGCCACCGCGCCCGGCCTAGAAATGGAACTTTTGAACAAAAAGGAGCTTTAAACCTTTAGAAACATGATAGAAAAATATTAAAGCTTAGCAAATTGGAAGATAAAATCAAAGAACTCTCCCTCAAAAGTAGAGCAAGAAACCAAAAACGATGTAAAAGAAAACAAATAAAAAATTAGAAGACTAGTTCAGGAAGTCCAATATCTAAAATAACAGGAGATTCAGAAAGAGAGAATAGAGAGAGCATGGGAGGGAAGAAAACATTAACAAAATAACGTGAACCGTGTCCCAAACAAGAGGGACGAAAGTTTTCAGTCTGACACATATTGGAAAAAAAACAGACACAAATCAAGGCACTTCATTGTGAAAGTTCACAACTGCTGGAAAGGATCTGAGAAGATTAAAGGACACAAAGTATCAAATTAGATAGAATTAGATAGAGAAATTAGACAGAGAAGCCTGTCACCAGGCTTCTCTCAGCGGTAATAGGGAGGCTGGAAGACAATACAGCAGCACCTTCAAAACTGTGCAGGCAAGTGACTCTTATCTTAGAATTTTATATGTAGTCAAAATGCCAATTGAGTGTGAAGATTGAATAAAGACATTTAGAAAGGCAATGTTTCAAAAATTGCATTTCCCATGGGCTTTTATCAGGAAGCTACTGAAAGATTTGTTTCCCCAAGACAAGGGTGCACACCAAGACAGAAGATGCAGGAGACGGGAGCTCAGCACATGAAGGAAGCACAGGGATCCCCAGGAAGGTGGCAAAGGGGAGTCCCGGGGTCACGGTTCTGCCCCCGTCCTCCAGAACAAACAGCCCAGGCTGAAGCATGTGAGACTCTGGGAGAGATTTCTTCAAGAAGATCAAATTGACAAAATATGTGATGCTCTGAATGCCTTAAGAGGATGTTTATCTAATTAAATGAGTTTGTGTTTGAATTAGTGATAAGAATCAATAATAATAATAATAATAAATTATTATCCAGGGAAACAAAATGCTGTTCAGGACAGGAAAAGTCACTATAGTTTGCTACATGGCTTAATTCAGAGTACCATTTACATAGTCATAAGAATATAAATACTGAACAGAGATCTAACGAAAATTATGATACAACCTCATTGGAAAGGTAAGTGGAGGGGAAGGGCGAGTGTGGGTAAGAGGAGGAGAAAGAGCAGAATTGTGAGCTTGCAGAGTGGTTTAGTCAATAGATAATGCCTAAATATGAAAAATCAAGGAAAGCAATAGAAGCATTTTATTTAGGGGCGTAGAGGTCAATCCTAAAAGCATTAGCTCAGATACTCAGAAGTGGTTTTCCTGGAGAAGAGGCGGGGGTCAGGGAACTACTATTTGTCTTAACAAGCATTGCAGAATGGTTTGATTCTTTAAAATTTGTGCTTGCATTATTTCAATAAAAGTTAAACTTAAAAAGTGTAAAAAGCCCACATGGCATGCCTCTCTGAACTAGTAAATGAAACTAAGTGATATCTGTTTTATATCATGTGACTCTAATTAGCATCATTTGAAGCACTATGAAAAGTGCTTCAAGAGTCAGAAAGTGCAGTTGTTACCCTGGAAGCAAAGCCTCCCACTAGTGCTGTGATAGGCACAGAGAGGAAATGGGGAGAAGGAACAAGCAGGATATCAGGGTCTGTCTTTATTCATGATTGGATGCCAGATGTGACCTGAAATTTCACTTTTAAATGTTTACATGTAACGATGCTGAGGATGAAATTTTGCCTTATGAAGTTGCTTATCTTAAGAACAAAGAGTACTATAAAAAGATGATCAAACAATTAAATGGATGCCTAAAGATGAACTGATTTTTCTTGAAAACAGTGTATTTACAACTTCAGATGTGGAACCAAGCCAAAAATAACATAAAGAAAATATTGAGCATGAGAGTGGTGAGTTGGCACATTCAAAGTTGTCCACGTGTTAGTCACCTGCCCCCATTGATTCCAGCTTATGATTGGGCAGATTCTAATCTTATCCTATTGTTGGTAAACTCCGGTGAGAAAGCATTCAATAGAAGTAAGGAGTAAATAAATAAACCTGCTGGAAGAGATTCATGGGAGTGCGGTGGGGTGGAGAACAAACGTATTATTAATGCATTCCAAAACTCCAAGTGAGTCCAAAGAGTCAACTGCTAAATAAAGCATGTACACCTGAGCCGCTGGGAGAGCTCACTCAAAACATTTCCAAGGAAACGAGGAATGAATCCAAAGAATGCAATTAATTCCAAAGCTTTTGTTTTTCCCCCAAAACCCTATTTTGGTTTCAAGCTAGTTTTCCCATACTCTGTTCAGACTTTAATTCCATGGTATAATCGGTCCAGCTTTGGTAACCACCCAGCTGTAATTTGGTCAATAAACCAAACACCATCAAAGCTTCTCATTTGTATTGCTAAAATCTAAAACATTGAGGAGATTTAAATGTAAATATAATCCTTCACTTGATCACATAATCTCAGGGAATTTTTTTTTTCTTTTTATATAGTGCCATGCTGGGCGTTCAAATTGTAAAGACAAAAGTAACCACAGCAGTTTCT
This sequence comes from Mirza zaza, assembly GCA_008750895.1. Classification (NCBI taxonomy): domain Eukaryota; kingdom Metazoa; phylum Chordata; class Mammalia; order Primates; family Cheirogaleidae; genus Mirza; species Mirza zaza. Next base: position 72,062 of record VSMD01012869.1, read on the forward strand.
TGCAATAGACGTGAACTGTTTTGTGTGTTACTGACAATCCACTTTTTAAAGTTTATTCTTAAATTTCTGTATAGCAAATTTCACTCTTTTTGGTGTACAGTACCATGAGTTTTTTTGTTTTGTTTTGTTTTTTTTTTGAGACAGAGTCTCACTCTGTTGCCTGGGCTAGAGTGCCACAGTGTCATCCTAGCTCACAGCAACTCAAACTCCTGGGCTCAAGCAATCCTTCTGCCTCAGCCTCCCGAGTAGCTGGGACAATAGTCATGCGCCACCATGCCCGGCTAATTTATATATATATACACACACACACACATATATATATGTACACATACATATATACATATATATATATATTTGTTTGTTTTGTTTTGTTTTTAGTTGTCCAGCTAATTTCTTTCTATTTTTTTAGTAGTAGAGACAGCGTCTCGCTCTTGCTCAGGCTGGTTTCGAACTCCTGACCTTGAGCAATCTGCCCACCTCGGGCTCCCAGAGTGCCAGGATTACAGGTGTGAGCCACCACGCCCGGCCAGTTCCATGAGTTTTAACCCATATGTGGATTCACATCATCACCACCACAATCAGGACATAGGCAGTTCGATCATCCCTATTCTCTGATGCTGCCCACCTAGAATCCCTGGAAACCCCTGATGTGTCCTCCATCCCTAGTCTTGCCTTTTCCAGAATGCCATAAAAATGAGACAATTCAGAATGTAGCCTCGTGTGTCACGCTTCTTTTAGTTAGCATGATATTAAATATATTTGAGATTCATTCATGTTATGTATATCATATATGTGTGTTCATGCAGGTGTGTATATAATGTGTTATTATATATATAACGTCATATATATAAACCTCTAATTTTGAAATAATTATAGAGTCACATAAAGTTGCAAAGATAGTACCAAGTGGTCCCTGGTACCTTTCAGCTGGTTTCCTCCAAGGGTTACACCCTACATAATTACAGCGTGATATCAGAAGCAGGAAATCGACATTGGTATAGCAGGAGCAAGGGGAAATCTTCCCCTTCAACCTCTGAACGTGTTTGCTGAAAGTTAACTGACAAGAGGCAGATTGATAGGAGAAAAAGGATATAATTTATTTGATTATAGTTTTGTGTGACCTGGGAGCCTTCAGAATGAAGACCCAAAGATACAAGGGTCCATTTTTATGCTTAGGTTCAATAAAGTATGAACCGCCACGTTGCGATGTGATTGGACAACAAGGTTGTGATCTAATGCTAATAGACTGAGTGGGGAAACCCAGCCAAGACCTGTCGGCCTAGACTCTTCTTGGCCTCTCTGAGCAGCATCCTTCCTTCTGGGTGTGGGGCAGGACCCTCTCTGGAATGGGGGTCTTATGACCCATGGTCAAACAAGGTAGGTCAGAGAATTCCTTCATGGCAGTTTCTACACAGAAAGGTGCCCTGGGGAAGAGGAGGTCTAGTTTGGATGTCTAGCCTCAGGGAAGAACGAGGAGCCAGAGACAGGAGGGCAGAAGAAGATCAGAGGGAGCCACTTCCAGGAACTTCATTTTGGGGTATTGTTTTCTGAGCTGCAACAGTATCACGTCTGTCATCTGTCACATGAGCGGATTCCTGTAACCCCCAACTCAACCAGTACGCAGAGCCACACCGCCACCACCACCATAGGGGTCTGCCTGGTGTCCACCTTTGTGGTCACCCGACTTCTTCCCCCTCCACCACCCCTAGCGCATGTCAACCGCTAATCTGTTCTCCAGGTCGGGCATTTTGTCATTTCAAAACCGTGATGTAAATGGAATCACACAGTATGTGACCTTTGAAATTCATTTTTTTTTTCACGCAACATAATGCTCTTGAGAGTTTGTTATGTGTATGCATAGTCCATCCCTCCTTATCACCGCGGAGCCTTCTATTGTGTGTATTCTCCTGTTTCATTATACATTCACCTGTTGAAAGACAGCTGGATTGTTTCTAGTGGTTGGCAATAATGAATACAGCTTCTACAAATATTTGCCTACAGATTATTGTGTGAACATAACTTTTCATTTCTCTTGAGTAACCCTTAGGAGAGGAATGGCTTCTATACGTGAATGTGTATCTGTAAAAGAAACTGGTAAACCATTTTCCAAAGTGGCCGTGCTCTCTGTATTCACATCAACAATGTACGAGGGCTTGAGTCAGTTGCTCCTCATCCTTGTCAGCACTTAGTAATCTCAGTTATTTTATTTGTTTTAGGCATTCTAATAGGTATGAAGTGGTATCTCATTGTTTTAATTTGCATTTATCAGGATACACTTGAAATAAGAAAAAAGAAAATTCAGTCTGAAGAAATATGACTTTGACTCCCCTACTTCATGTTGTATTATCACTTACTAATGAAACTAGAAAAGGTCACAAAGAGTCCACAGTCCCGACTCCTTGCCTCGGGAACCTGAGCGTGCGATCACCAAGACAGCCGTCTGCTGCTTTAAATGACTCCTAATCACTATTGTCAACTGGTCTGTAGGCTGAGTGAAAAAGAAAAAAAGCCAATCTAGTCCATACCAATTACTTTCAATAAAAATGCGAGTTTTCTTCTTACTGCATGCAAGAAGTATATTCCAGAAGCATTGTGCGGGTACAGTTTGTATTCCTTGAATTGGATTTCAAGAGCACTGGGAAGGCTGGCTGTTTTGAGGCATTTCCAGAGGAATCCATGTGTTAAAAAGGAATCGACAAGGTTAAGTGGAAAGAGTGCTGGGTCGGGAATCTGGATGTCCAGTTCTGGACACACCTCTGTCTGGCACTAGCTGCATGACTTTGAGCAAGCCTCTTCAGCCTCATTAAGCCCGTGTCTCCGCCTCTGCAAAATTAAAGCTTCGACTTGCTTCGGCCACACTTCCTGGCGTCTATTCCATGGAACACTCACTCTATAGGATTAGCAGGTGTTGAAAATGTGTCTGTGTTTGAATTAGCTTGGGGAACACGAAATTAAAGTTTAGGAGTTTTCTTTGAGGGGGGATTTTCCAGAGCCTTTAATTTGTTGACATATATTGTTAATCCCCATAAGAGGACCATTGTATATAGTATTTTCAAGATTTATTTGGCCACAGAGTCTTTTTTTTTTTTTTTTGAGACAGAGTCTCACTCTGTTGCCCGGGCTAGAGTGCCGTGGCATCAGCCTAGCTCACAGCAACCTCAAACTCCTGGGTTCAAGCGATCCTCCTGCCTCAGCCTCCCGAGTAGCTGGGACTACAGGCACCTGCCACCATGCCTGGCTAATTTTTTCTTTTTTTAGCTGTTTGGCTAATTTCTTTCTATTTATAGTAGAGATGGGGTCTTGCTCTTGCTCACGCTGGTCGAGAACTCCTGAGCTCAAACAATCCTCCCGCCTCGGCTTCCCAGAGTGCTAGGATTACAGGCGTAAGCCACCGTGCCTGGCCTGCACAGAGTCTTTTTCATTGAATAATACAGGGAACGTGTGTTCCCTCTTTGGAACTCACTTTGGAAAATGCTAGACGGAAATATTTTTAATGTCCCTTCCAAATCCAACTTTTGAGTATTTCTAGTCTTTTTGTAATGAACTCTAACACTTCCTAGTGTAGTTGTTTGGAAACTTTGCATTCCCCATGGTAAGTTTTGCACCAAGTGGCTCCATGGTGCCGAAAGTGATATACCTGTGGCTAAAAAAGCAACAAGCCTGCTTCTCAGGCTTATGGATTTGAGGTCAGGCTGCTTTAAACCTGTGCAGGGATCAACCAGGTCTCAGGAACTTGGCAGGGCAGGGACAGCAGAGGGAGTCAGGGATGCAGGTGAGGAGCAGGCCCGGGGTCAGGGGTCAGGCACGAGTGTCCAGAGTTGGGGTAGAGGCATGCAGAGGCAGAGGGTCAGAGCACCAGAGAGCCCCCAGGCATTGTTCTGCTCAGCAGCCTGGAGTCCAGGCAACACCTAGCCAGGTTAATGCAAGGTCACAGGTCACATGTCAGACAAGGAATGAAGAGCTAAATAAAGAATTTGTAGAAACCCAAGGGCATCCAGGAAACAGACATGAGACATCATTAAGGAGCTCTTAATACTGAACTAATCTCACCCAGGTGTGAGTCCTGCACTTCCTGCTGGGACAGCAGCCAATGCCTGGTGGGGTGAGGGGGTGTCTCCCAGGCCTGCAGCGCACAGGGGTGTGGGGTGCTGCAGGGTGGTGGCCAGGCTCAGAGATGATGACTGCAGAAGGGTGGGAAGAAACCCCACCTCGCAAGGTTTTCTCCCTGCTGACCTGCTGGGGTACTTCGAGCCTGCAGACTTTTAGAGTGAAGAGATTGGCCGTCTGGAAACGAAGCGCTAGAGACAGCTTGATGCCGGAGAAAGAGTGTGGATTAACAGTCAAGAGGTGGAGTTCAGCTCTTAGACCTGAGCTGTGGGCTTTGGTTTTCTCATTCTTTTTTTTTTCTTTTTTCTTTTTTTGAGACAGAGTCTCACTTTATTGCCCAGGCTAGAGTGAGTGCCGTGACGTCAGCCTAGCTCACAGCAACCTCAAACTCCTGGGCTCAAGCAATCCTGCTGCCTCAGCCTCCCAAGTAGCTGGGACTACAGGCATGCGCCACCATGCCCGGCTAATTTTTTCTATATATATTAGTTGGCCAATTAATTTCTTTCTATTTATAGTAGAGATGGGGTCTCGCTCTTGCTCAGGCTGGTCTCAAACTCCTGAGCTTAAATGATCCGCCCACCTCGGCCTCCCAGAGAGCTAGGATTACAGGCTTGAGCCACCGCGCCCGGCCTGGTTTTCTCATTCTTAAGTCAAAGGTTTCCTCCAGCCCAAAGGTACCAGCATCCTCGTCACTTCTGCTGAACCTCACCCCCACGTCAGGTGGCCCTCCCTGCCTCACTTGGGAGCTGGACCCACGTTGAGGCATTTGCAGGAGACTGGCCGAGCAGACAGCGCGGCAAAAGAGGAACCTCAGCCGGGAGAGCTGAGAGTTGGGGACCCCGAGAGCAGCCTGTAGTCGGGGCCACACCTCCTGCAGGCAGGACAAACCAGGGCTGTCCTTGGAAGCTCGGAAAGGAGGCCTGGGGGCCAGGGGAGACACCAGACACGAAAAGCAAGTTCTGTGTGGGGGATAAACAGAGACGATTTGACCTCATGGCTCAGAGGCATTCTCCAATAACGGGAAGGAGGGTAGCGTATTTTGAAATTAAAGTGGGCAGAATAGGTATAATGTGAGAAACCTTATTCTTTGGTTTTCAGAAGAAGGTAGTATTCATGGTAGTGAGAGTCTATTCTGAGGTAGATTCCAGCAGCCAGCCTTGGTTGAAGGTGGAGAGGCTGGTTTGGAGATAAGCCCTCACAAGCCCCATCCTCTCCCTCTCCTCTCACACAGCCTCAGCTCTCCCTCTCTCTCCCTCCCTCTCTTGAAGCCACCAGAAGCCAAACAGATGCCCACCGATAGGGGGCCAAAGCCCCTGGCTGCAGAGGTGGCCGGACTCCACAGGAAGGCGTGGGGACAGGGGCTCTACTGGCATCAGGGAAGGGGCTGGGTTTCCCCAAAGAAGGCTCTAGCAGCTGGGCTGGGCGGGATGCACCTGTGGTGCACAGAGCAAGTAGAGATTTCTTTAGAAGAGGGCAGAGTTCCTTAAAAATGCTGATACTGAACACTATGGTGGTCCCCCTCCCACCTCCCGGGCATCAGAGGCTGAAACAGTCCAGCCTTTGTCGTAGAAGGCGAAGGGGTAGGGTACACTGGAGCAATCACGTGGGAACCCTGGTTTTCCTGCCCCAGTTCTAGGTGACTTCATGCGTTGGTGTTTTTCCTGAGGTCAAAAGCACCCAGCACCTAAAGACCTCATTTAAACCCTGAGTTGCCCGTGCAACCCTGCCGGCATTCCCTCGCAGGTCCCTTCCACGTCTTCCTCTGTAAAGGTTGTCAGCTCTATTATTTAACACGTATTAAGTCCGGGCTCGTAATAAAATAACTTTCCTGCAAGTGATGGCGAATTCTTATTTCCTCATCAGGAAGCCGAAACAGTGGGCAGATGAGAGCCTCCAGGTTTATCCTTTCTGACTTTTGGACAATGCCTCAAGGAAGGAGTCATCCTCGGAGCTTTCATCCAAGCTCAGGAAGAGACGCTCCACCTAGCAGAGGTCTCCGCCAAGGCACCTCACAAATGACGCTCCCAGGCTCTCTGGTTCCCAGCATTCCCAGCGGCTCGCAGTAAACCCCGCCGCTGTTTGTTACCAACGGCAATACCCACATTGAGACCCCCGCCCCGCCACCCCCACACCTGCCCCCATCTGGATTAGCACCCTGGGGAGATGAAAGCTCCAGGGACCAGAGAGCCCACCACAACTCCTGTCTCTTCTTCCTCCTCCAATTTCCCAGGAAGCCCCCAGCTCACCCACACTAAGAGCCGGTGTTCCAAGAAGCCCTGTCTTCAAGACGGATGGGAGCTGACTCTTTATTAAGGAACTGAGATGTGTCGTTTAGTCAAAAGAATATGATACAAATGGCCCTTCTGCGGCAACATGATTAAGGATAAGCAGTCAGGGAGAACTCTTCAACTCCTGAGAGATGAATGGATGTAGAACTAAAAAAAAAAAGGCAAAAATAGACCTAACTCTTCCCATCTTCACACTGGTGACGTGTGTGGGCAGACTCGGCCACTTCTTGCCTCCTGCACAGACAGCACCGTGGGATAGGAGCCCTTCTGGATTAACTTTTCCCCCACAGTGAGGCTGTTGCACCTTCGTATGGGTCTGAGTAGCTGCCTCTTTGGGTTTGGTGGCCGGATTTTTGCGGGAGCAGTTAGGGGTAGCTGAATTCTCCCCTCAGCATGCCCATCTAGATCAGGAGTCAACACACTTTTTCTGTAAAGAACCAGACAGCGAATATTTTAGGTTTTGTGGGCCATACATTCTCTGGAGTCAAATACTCAACTCTGCTGTTACAGTGGGTGTGAAAAGAACCACAGGCAATTTGCAAACAAGTGGACTTGGCTATGGTCACGATAAAGCTTCATTTACTAAAAGGGGTGGAATTCTGGATTTTGGCTTCCAGGCTATATAGTTCGCCCACCTCTGCTCTGGAGTCAAAGAGATGAGAAAATTCACCCCTTTTCAGTATTTTTGGATGATACCTGATAATTATGTGTTCATTCGTGCATTCATTCAACAAATATTTATTGAGCAGTCTACTGTTATGCCAAGCTCCATTATATAAGTTTGGGATATGACAGAGAACAAAACATACAAAGATCCCTGCCTCATGGAATTTACTCTGTAGCAAGGAGAGACATCTTCAGGAAATAGCAAGGATCACGCCTGTCATCCCAGCACTCCGGGAGGTCGAGGCGTGCGGATTGCTCGAGGTCAGGAGTTTGAAACCAGCCGGAGCAAGAACAAGACCCCGTCTCTACTAAAAATAGAAATAAATTAATTGGCCAACTAAACATATATAGAAAAAATTAGCCAGGCATGGTGGCGCATGCCTGTAGTCCCAGCTACTTGGGAGGCTGAGGCAGGAGGATCTCTGAGCCCAGGAGTTTGATGTTGCTGTGAGTTAGGCTGAAGCCATGGCACTCTAGCCAGGGCAACAATGAGACTCTGTCTCAAGAAAAGAAAAGAAAAAAAAAAAAAAAAGAAAAGAGCAAGGAGACCAGTGTGACTAGAGGGAAGGGCATGAGGAGGGACAGGGAAGAATTGCCAGAAAGATGTTCTTTAGCAGGAAGACAGATAGGATTTGGTGTATTAAAGGAGGTGCTAGCTTTAGATGGCTTTAGATAGTTACTTAGAAGAGGGCTATTTCTGTGCATGAAGGAGTAATTGGTACTGGACTTCCCCTCGTGCCATAAACAACTAGAAAACTAGGAAATAATGTAATGCCTGAGAGAATGGAAATAAATGAGTGAACTCTACAATCAACCAGAGTTTCTATCTGGAGTCACATTCTGTTGTTGAGGGAAAGCTCAAACAGAGCAAGGCAGTCTTGTGAGTTGAGGAGATGGAGATTAGAGTTTGAAGAGGCCAAGGCATCTGGCATTTGCAGGATGGAGTACCAGAGAGGGGACACTGTGAAGATAAAGGGCTTTATAAATCTGCATTTGGGGCCTCTGGAATCTTTGGCTGAACATTCGACTGTGGATGCCCAGAGTCAACCTCCACCCACTGGATGAAGAATAACCATGACAGAGCTATGAACTGAACAATTTTCAGAGCTCACACAGGGTTGGGAGACATTTGAGTTGTAACCAGTTAGAGTGGAAAGACTTCACTGAACTCTCAAAGCCTTCAGGAGAGATCTCAGAAGGGTCGCACCTTAATCCTCAGTTCTTAACTAGTCTAAAGTAAAGGCTACTCTAGACTTGCCCTAGAAAGGGTAAATGCATGATGCAAAAAGGTCAAGAAAGTGACTTAACTACCCATTGAAATAAACCTGAATACTCTTTAAAGAAAGACAACAAAAATCTAGGCTTTCAACAAAAACAGCAACTAATAAAAAATTACTAGACATGCGAAGAAGCAGGAAAATGTGACCAGTATCAGGAGAAAAAGCAATTAATATAATCATACCCAGAAATGACAGAAATGATGGTGTTAGCAGACAAAGACATTAAAAGAACTCTTATAACAGCTCAAGGATTAAAGAAAGTCATGAATATGATGAGGAAAGAAATAGAAGATATATTTAAAAGGAACCAAATATAACTTGTGCAGTAAAAAAGTATAATATTTGAAATAAAAAATTCACTAGATGGGCTTAATAGAAGATTAGATTGTATATAAAAAAGATTTGTTAATGTGAAAACATAGCAATAGAAACTATCCAAACAGGAGCACAGAGAGAAAAATAAATGTTGAGGCAGAGCAGGAAAACTAACAGAGCCTCAGTGGCCTGTGTGGCAATATCAAGCAGTCTAATGTATTTGTAATTAAAGTCCCAGAGAGGAGGGGAAGTGAAAAATATTTGAAGAAATAGTGGCAGAAATGTTTCCAAATTTAATACAAACTCTAAACCCACAGATTTAAGGAGCTCAACTAACCCCAAGCAGGATAAATACAAAGAAAATCAGGCTAAAGTACATTATAATCAAATGTTGAAAAGAGAAAAGTATAAAAATAGAGAAAAGTAAAGAGAAAAGTATAAAAATAGAGAAACAGGCACATTTCATGCAGAAGAACAGACATAATTTCCAACAGGTTTCTCATGAGAAGCAATGCAAATCAGAAGACAATGGAATGACATCTTTAAGGTGCTGAAAGAAAAAACCCTGTCAACCCTGAATTTTATATCCAGAGAAAACATAATACTATTGAAAAATAAGGCAAAATTAAAACACTTTCAGAGAAGAAAAAGCTGAGATAATTTGTTGACAGAAGACTTGTACTGCAGTAAATATTACAAGACATTTTTCAGCCCAAAGGAAAACGATGCCAGATGAAAATTTGGATCTACAGAAAGAAAAAATAATGCTAGCAATGGTAAAGATATTGGTAATCATAAAAGACTTCTTTCTAGCTTTCAAAATTTTATTAAAAACAAAAATAATAGCAATGCATTGTTAGACTTATAGCATACATAGAAATAAAATGTATAACAGTGATAATCCAAAGGACAGGAAGGTGAAAATGAAAGTACATTATTATAAGTTTCTTACATTACACAAGAAGTGATATAATATTATTGTAAACATTAGAACAACCACTTAAAAAAAAAAAACCCCAAAGATGTGTAAGAAAAAACCAAAAGAGGAGACAAAGTACTAAAAAAAATACTGAGTTAATCCAGAAGAAGGAAAAAAGAAAAAACAAAAAAAAGATGGAACAAACAGAAAGCAAGTATGAAGATGACAGACTCACTCATTTGAGAGGCCTAAGGGTAAAGAGGAAAGATGAAAATTAGCGTTTCTCACCTCACATCACAGAATACTTTATAACAATAGATATCTATAAAATAAAAATTCAGCTTTCTTTTAATGCCCTTTTCTCCATTACTGCCTTGCTAAGTAAAAAACAAAATGCGGTCCATTTCAGACAAATTTTGATTTTTGTTTTTAAAGGCAATAGTTTACACTGTTGAGTACGATTTGCAGAGGACATTTCATGCATATGATCTCCTGTAATCTTCAAAAATCCTTTGGCTGGGAGAGGCTGAATTAACACTTATTGAATGTGTCCTAAATGAGCCAGTGTGGTGCGTTGAGGACAGGAGGTTGGAGCCTCCTCCCCTCCCGGGGTTGGGTTCCTGGGGACACTTTTCCCCGGAGCTGGGTACTCGGAGCATGGCAGGGCCGGCACAAACCCTACGATGCGTATATCCTTACACGAAAGTAGCTTGTCTAAATAGCAAACAAAAACATCCAGACAGGTGAAGACAGCAACCACAGGAGAAAGAGAAAGCTTTTTTCCTGCTTTTTAGAAAAGGGGGCCTGCATTTTTATATATTTTACTGGGCTGGGCAAAATATGTAGTCAGCTCTGACCTCACAAATGCTGTCTCCTTTATCCATGTCTCAATTAAAGCTATTTTAATAGCTTTAATTGAGCTATTAAAATAGCTCAATAGTGTGGGAGGACCCAAAGCTCTATAGAGTTAAATGATTTGCGGAAGGACACACAGCTGATCACTGCTGGAACTAAAACGTGGACTCAGGTCTTCTAAGTTCAAGTGATCTTCCCACCTCACCTCTCCTGCTAGGAAAAATATACAACAGAACATTGCATTGTAAGTGGATTTAATTAAGAAACATTGTTTAACTTAATTTTTGTTCTACATTCAAGGGACAGAAATATGATCCTCCTGACTTAAGGAAGTATTTGTATTTCTTAAGAGGATTCAAGTAGGCTGATTATATTTATATTATTATGAAATTTTTTTAAAATTAAAAAAAATAGTTTGCTTTAGACCTTCCAGCCACATCATACATGCACCTGACTCAAAGTAAACTGACTTACCGGATTGTTTGCCCAGCATACTTGGAACGCACACCTTGTTTCTCTCTGTGCCATGTATCCAACATCTAAAGGCGTGTGATGGTGTTTACTTATTGCAGGATAAAGTCTAAGCCGGCCCCGGCGTTGCCCCACATGATAATTAAACTGAAGACATTGCTAATTCTTATGAATCAATCTCTGTTTTTAAGGTTTTTTTGGAGATAAACATAATGATTCCGATATTAAGAAGTTGGTAGATTATTCAAGACCTACGAGAATCACAACCATCCTGTTCTTTTGAAGGCTTAAGTGGCAAAAACAACTTTTGGGGTTTTGTTTTTTACTTAGAAAATTTGGCTAATACTTTCCTTAAAATGAACAATCTTAAAGATTTACAAATACCTGTAGAATGCATCAAAGATTACAAAGGACTTTAAAAGCAATGGTGTGATTCCTAATTTATTGATGGGTCTGAGGTTCAGGTGAGAATGTCACGTGGCAAGGGCCAGCCAGGACTCTCATTCTTAGCATGATGCTCGTATCACAATGATCCACCTTTTTCTAGAGGTACCATGACAGGCGGAGGGCTCAGGCTAGATCACCATCTTAGAAAAGGGCACACCCCAAGGCTTCCACCCCTAATTCATTTCAGGCTAATACCCAGAACACTGGGTGGGCCACTCTATGGCTCTAGGGAGAGAAGGATCATAGCTGATGTAGTTGAAGAGATACCCAAATTACACCCACCTCTCACGCAGAGGTGGGTCTTTGGGCAAGTCGGGTACAGGTGTGAGGTAGCTTGGGCTCTCTGGAAAAGCACAGGGATGGCAAGTACTTTTAGGGTTGGGCAGGAAGTGTGGCTTTACCATCCCCGTGTGCTCTGCCTGCTGGCCTGGCTTCTGCAGTATTGCTTAGTTTGGGAGGTGGGAATGAACCTCTTCCAGAGCACTGCTAAAATTCTACTGTAGGGTTATGTAAAAAGTTGGATCATACAGCACAGACACAAATTGTCTGTTTTTGTTAGAAGGGCTAGAGGACTGCTGGTTGTCTTGGTAACCTGACAGCCCTCCAGGACAAGGCTCTAAATAGATAGGGGGCAGGGACACCAGGGCCAAGGCCTTCCCCAACAGCTTTCTTATCAAAACACGGAGGTGCTGAGGGCCATATTCAGGAAGCCTTTGCAACCCTTAACATGACACCAAATCATGGATCTGGTGTGATTTGCCTGAGCAGAAGAACACACTAACCGTCCTTGTTTCCTATTCACACAGCTCCATTTGGTTGATTCCAAAAGAAAATGCATAGAAGCGTATC
>VSMD01012876.1:0-17308 GCA_008750895.1 Mirza zaza
CTAGAGATCAGGTTTAAAAGAATATTAAACAGGTTACTGTTCTCAGCACAAATCATAGAAGCATCCATCTGCTGCTGCTCTGCTTATGCAGCAACCCCTAAACACAACAGAGGACAGGAGAGGCACGGCATTGCTGATCGATATAAACCGCTATATAACTCCAAATGGAGGTAAAAATAACTGATTCAGACATAAGAAAATCAAGTGGTTGTAAGTGAAGTGAGGCCCAGATTCAGCAATGACAGTGGCTCTCTTACCCTTCACATCCATAATTCTACCCTATATATGGCTGGGACCAGCACCCTTCCTCCTCCTGAGCACCTCATCTGGCCTGCAAGCCTATGCGAGAAGTTGGGGCTGTCAGATTTTCCATGGAAAAAAAAGAGACAGAGCAGAGCCTGGAGTCAGAAATGATCAAGTGCAGACAAAACAGTCAGACCAGATTTTTACTCGAGTGGTTCTTGATGACTTAGTCTGTGAACCAGGACATTCACCACCTGTCTGCCATAGCCAGGTTACTTCCTGGTTCCTTGGTCAGTTGTGGGGAGAAAGTGCAATTATAATACTGCCTCCTCTTTGAATCCGTAATTAGTATAAACGTGGTTTGCAAAATACTTTTATTAAGCACATTAATATCTGAGAATTAAAAAAAAAAGATAATACATTTTCCATGGGACAGATACGAAATTTAATTAGTACAAAGGATTTCTTTGATGAGCAACGAGGCCCAACCAGAGACTGAGATGATCTCAGGAGATGTTTCTTTTCTTTATTATTTTCATTGTTGAAGATTCCCTGGTCTTGTTTTTTTGAAAACCACTCTACCGAAGTATAGAATATACCTAGTATACGAATCAAAACTTCAATAAATGCTTTCAAGTTTTTTAAATAGCATCATTTCTCTGATTATGAAAATAACACATATGCATTTCCCCCATTCAAGCTAGTGGTCAGTCTGTTCTCATTGTCTCAAGAGAGGGACATTAAATGTCAGAAAGTAGAAGACTACAAGGCTTTCTGATTTCTGTTTTTAAGAGATGAAATTCTAGAATGAGGAGAGTGTACACAAGACGTCTGCCTGAAATCAAAGTGAGACTTGAAAATATTGTCATGCTAAGGGGAAGGGAAGTGATGGAAGCGCAGAGATCTCTGAGGCCCAGAGCAAAGGAGGGTGGTAGCAAAGTCCCGAAGAGAAAGTAGCCTCAAGCTATGTGCAGGCATGTGGGATACTGGGTTCCTCCGCTGACTTCACATGCTGGACAGGCTCAGGGGAGAGATGATGTGGCCAAATGCAGCAGGGCCCTGGCCCACTGTGGGCACCCAATGTGCCTGCCCGCAGGGCTCCCTAACAGGGAAAGACTTCTTTATGGAGACGGGCATTTTATAATCCCCATCTGCTTCTAGGAGTAGTTTTAAGACTGCTCATCACCAAGCATGGGTTTAAAAGCAGCCATCTTCTTTCTGTCCTTCTGTACAATTTACAGACGTTTTGCACAGACTGACTGTAAGTGTGAATTCCCAACGTTTTATTCCTGTAGCTGCTAGAACCAGCTATACGGTCATCAAGCTGATCGGTGTCTCTCGGTCTTAGGTGATCAGGGTGGTGGGGGAGGACAAAGGCACCGATCCATGTTGTGGCTGGGACTCTGGATTCTGACCCCGTGGAAGAAAGGACTAAGAGAAAGGCAAGGAGAGGGCATATTTGGAAGTCGCTGTCGCATGAGTAAATTAGCTATCCTTGTAGGGCAGAGTTAGTGGAAAACTGACGTTCTTTTACAGCAGAAAAGAGAAGTGAGATTTTTGGGGGGCTTTCCAAAGACAGGAATTTTGCAGGCTAGAGAGGAAAATTCCTACACAGGAATTTTCAAGTTTAAACTTGGGCAGTGAGTGATTCTCAGACGCAAGAGGACAATTCTGCAAATCTCTTTGCGGTGAAGGGAGCAGGCAGAGAAGGCTGTGGTAAAATTTGAAAACTCACGTACATATTTGGAAGAACAAAGGATAACTACTTAAAAAATACTATGAGCTATTTAGAAGATGTGAAATATTTTTAATTCTTATCTAACGGGGATGTAAGTAAATAAAGCTTGAGAAACTGTTTTAGGCTTTAGAAGAAGGGGCCAGAAAGTGAAAGCCAAGTATAACCCTAGTCCTACTGTTAGCTCAATAGGGAATCAACAGCAGTTTATTCAATACACAGAGACAGGGAGCTGGAAGGGAGTTTAGAGAACACATCTAGCCCGGAGGTCAGCAGACTACAGCCCCGTAGCCAAATCTAGCCTCGCTGCCTGTTTTTTCTTTTAAATAGCTTTCCAGCTAAGAATGTGCTTTAGATTTGCTGCTTGCTCTTATTTGCCTTTTTATTGAAAGAGAAGTGGTGGTCTCTGTAACTCTGCTTGTAACTGTCAGACAGAGCCTGTCATCTTCACAGCTTTGTTCTTATCTCATGTACTGGTGTGTGCAAGTCTTTCACTCATTTTTATATTGGGTTTTTGGTCTTTGTTTCCTTTGATTTCTAAAAATAATTTATATATTAGGGATATTGCCCATGATCTGTGATACACGTTGCAAATATTTTTCTCTCAGTGATTTGACATTTGGCTTTGCTTTGGGTGGTTTGTGTGTGTGTGTGATGTGACAATTTTTTATTTTTATGTAGTTAAATTTATTAGTATTTTCTTTTATTGAATCTGGACGTGGAGTCTTAGTTAGAAAGCCTTTCCTCAGGTTATAAATTCACCATCACTTCTAGTATTTATATGGTTTAGTTTCTTTTTTTATTTTTTTTAAGGCAAGCACGAGGTGAAATTTATTAAGGGGGAGCAAGATAGGATTATAGAGCAAGAGCAAGATATAGGTTTACATAGCAAGGTACATACGCCACAGATGACAACTGGGCCCCTGTCCTAGCAAAAGAGCTCATTTTTAAAAAATATTTAGATTTCTGATCCATTGGGAGTTTATTCTTGTGTGTAGTTTGAGGTATGGATCCAATTTTACCTTTTTCAAAATGGCTATCAAGTTGTTTTCATTCCATATATGAACTGGTCCTATTTGTACCAGTGATTTTTTTTTTTAGATGTCATAAGAATTTTTTGTATTATATTCTAAATTTCCATATATGCTTAGGCTTAATTCTGGACTTTGTATTTTTTCACCCAGATCTGTCTGTTCATGTGCCAATACTAAAATTTTATTATCAAGATTTTATGATATATTTTAATAGCTGGTAATGGTACTCTTTTCTAATAGCTTTTCTTTTTCAGATTCTTAAAAAAGCTATTCTTGCACATTTATTTTTTCATATAATTTTAGTATCAACTAATCTGGTTCCAAAAAAGCTTATTGGTATATTTATGGATAATCTTATTTAATTTACAAATTAACTTGGGAAGAACAGACACCTTTTAAATGTGAGTGATCCTATTCAAGAACATAAACTGTCTTTCCATTTGTTCAAGTCTATTTTTTGGCATTTTAGGAATCTTTAAAAATCTTTAAAAATCTTCTTTATATTGATTTTGCACATTGCTTGTTAAGTTTATTTCTTAGAATTTATCTTTTTTTGGTTGCTATTATAAATAGGACTTTCTCCTCTACTTTAACTCGTTACTGTGAGTGTATCTAAAGGCAATTGATTTTTGTATGTTTTATATCTTGCTAACTTTAGATTTTTTTATTGTTTCGTTAGTTTTACTTTGTTTCTCCAAGATTTTGCAGATATATTATTATGTCATTTATAAAATGCTAGCTTTAGGACTAAATGCATATATTTTATTGCTTTAAGACAATTTATTATTCCTATATTCTTGAGTGCTTTTTTTGACATCAGAAATAAGTTTTGGATTTTGTCATATGTTTTTTCAGCATTCACAGAGATCATCATATGGTTTTTCCACTTAGATCTATTATTATGGTGCATTATAGTAATTGACTTTCTAATAGCAAACCACCTTTGCATTCCTAGAATAAATCCCATTGGATCCAGTGTATTCTTAAAGTGGTATTGGATCCTGTTTACTAATATTTTGTTTTAGCATTTTTGTGCAATGCACGTGATACTGTTCTGTCATTTTCTTTGCAACATCTTTGTTGAATTTAGGGATCAAACTTATAACTTTAGATGTTTTCTCTTCTCTAGGACAATTTATGTTGTATTAGGACTATCTGGTCTTGGAAGATATGATAGATTTTTTCTTTGAAACTGAACCTGGTACTTTTTTGTGGGTAGTTCTTTGATAACTTTATTTCTTACTTGGGTATGTTCTATTTAAGCTTTTTATCTTTATTGGAGTCAATTATGACAAACTGTATTTTAGTAGGAAATTATTCATTTCATCTAATGTTTCAAATATATTTGCATAGTGATGTACGAAGTAGTCACTATTTTCTGTTTAAATGGTTATTTCCTTTTTGTCATTTATTATTTTGTTTGATTTATCTATTTTGTTAGTTTTTCAGAGAATAAAGATTTTTATTATTTCCTTTTCTTTTGATTACTTTCTATTTATTTTTCTAGCTTTCTGAGCTGAGAATTTAATTCACTTACTTTCATTTTTTAATTTTTATTGCTGTGTTTAAGACTATGAATTTTCCTCAGATCACTTTTTTTTTTTTTTTTTTTTGAGACAGAGTCTCACTTTATTGCCCAGGCTAGAGTGAGTGCCATGGCGTCAGCCTAGCTCACAGCAACCTCAAACTCCTGGGCTCAAGCAATCCTGCTGCCTCAGCCTCCCAAGTAGCTGGGACTACAGGCATGCGCCACCATGTCCGGCTAATTTTTTCTATATATATTAGTTGGCCAATTAATTTCTTTTCTATTTATAGTAGAGATGGGGTCTCGCTCTTGCTCAGGCTGGTCTGGAACTCCTGAGCTCAAACGATCCGCCCACCTCGGCCTCCCAGAGAGCTAGGATTACAGGCTTGAGCCACCGCGCCCGGCCATCCTCAGATCACTTTTAAATGAGTCCTATCGATTCAAATATATAGGTTTCCAGTCTCATTTTTTGTGAATTTAATAATAATCTCAGGGAAAATAGTTTATATTTTCCCTTTCATCCAAGGTTGTTTAGTAGAAGATTTCTTACTTTCAAGGTGGAATGGCCTTTTTATTTTTTGATTTAGCCATTAATGACTAATTTTTATTGCATCATGATTATCTTAGATCTCTTATAATAGTATCCACAACCTTCCCTCTTTCCCTCATTGATTTACTAGAAAAACCAAGTTATTTAATTCAAATGATACTCCATATCCTGGATTTGGCTGTTTGCATCTTCATGATTACATTTAACTTGTTCTTTTCCTTTCTTTTTTTTTTTATTAATAATACTCCATGTTTCTGTAAATTGCTATTTGTGCTTAGAAGCTTGATTTAATTCATGTTTAATGTTTTAGGCTATAATACTTCATGGGGATGTTATATACTTCCATTGCAATACAACACGAAACATTTAATGTCTTGTCCCATCATAATTAAAATCTCGAGTGAGTGGATATTATTCAGTAGGTTTATTCAGCCCGATCCTCCATTATAAAGTTCACAAAGTTCACCATCACCCTTTTATATAGTGGTTTTAGCATCAATGTTATAGCCTTCACCCATTATTTTATTTGGTGTAGCAAAATGGTGATGTTTCTAATCCTGGCATTACTTTTGCTATTTGTGGTTGTTGTTATTTAGTTCATTTATTTATATTTTAACATTTTTTTGAGGTATTCTTAACATACAATAAAATGCACACATTTAAGTGTACAATTTAATTAGTTTTGACATATTTATATAACCATATATTATGTAATGCTACTAAATATTATATATTAATAATTGAATTCTTCTATAAAGAAGAATTCTCTATCATCAACTATCTGATTATCCCAAATACAATTCATACAGGAAAAGGCAAAATAAATGTTTAATTCTTTCTCTTAATTTATCAATTAATGGCTAATGAGGTAGTGCCCTGGAAACTTCCAGTGGTGATAATTTAGAGTTTTTTTAATTCTTTTTTTTTTTTTTTTTTGGTGGGGCTTTGGAAGGGTGGTATTAGTAACTCATGGATTTTTATATATTTACAATGTTTCAATCAATTACAGTCACTGTTCTTTTATTGATGCTCATATTGTCCATTTTAGGCTTATGGAAGCCCCTTTAAGTTGGATCTTTATCTTTTTGATATAATTACAGTAGACTTTGATACTTCTTTGTTTTTTGGCATAACCAGAGTCATAGATTCAGCTCATGTATTTCCTACCATGGATCTGCAACCAATCATTTTCCTGGTTCTTTTTAGGAGGGAATGCCATATAGAATTATGAGTTATTTTTATGTTTTTTAAAAAAATCTTTCTAGAATTATATATATTGGTTCAGTTACTAATAATATACACTAATGACATACATTATTGGGATAATGCTTTTTATATCAATTGTCTAGGCTAGTAGTGTTTAGTTTTGTCTTTTTTTATATCAGAGCTAAATAATAATCCGTGGTGGTTTCAAGTAACATTATTCTATTTTTCCTATTAGCTTTACTAATGTGATCTATACATATTTACCACAAGAACTATTCAGAAAGGGCATTGGGGCCAACAAATCAGGAGACCTGAGGACTCAGGCTCACTCTGTAGCTGATGTGAACTTGAGTAAATAACTGGGTCTTTGTTTATGTTTCTGACTCTTTGCCTACATAGGCAGGGTAGAGGCAATGACCTGTCTCTGTGGACGGCCAGCAGCTGTGTATGCTACTTAATATTTATCACCCATTTGGCATCAACACCTGTGATCTTAGCCAGAGAAGCAAAGGCAGCCAAGAGAGGACTATAAAAGGGGCCAGATAAATTAGGGACACGTGTTCACTTCCATTTTCCAGACCCAGAAGAGGAAGGGGGGAAGGAGAGAGTGTGAGCCTTAAGTTGGATTTGAAATTCAAGTTTTAAACCAGACTTTTTAATATGTGACAGTTACTGGAAAGACATACATTCTACCCAAAATGTTGGTAAGGAATGGGAAGAGAGATTCAACAAACCCTTGTCAAAGGCAGTCACAGGAGAAAACTAAAATCATTTGAGTTTGTAGTTCATAATGTGCAATAAACTGGATATATATTTGGTAACCATAATGGGAGAAGTTAAATTTTTATACATCAGTACAAGAAATAGAGATCCTGGAATAGAAAATTTAGACGGAATTTCTGTAAGCTAGATGTTGACAAACTACTCGCCCCACTCAGGCTGTTTCTGCAATTCAGTTATGGTCCACTAGGTGGTAGCAGATATCTTGGCTGACATCCACAATGCGCTCAAATGATAATTTTCTATATAAATTCCATTGTAGATTTTAACTGTATATTTTCCAAGTAAAAATTAAAAAACATTCTTTGGTATTTTCATAAAAACTTTAAATTATTAAGTATTATTTTAACACAAATAGAAATCGGTATTGAGCAATCATATTTTTAAAAATTTCTAAAAGGCAAATTATATAAAAGTATTTTTCATTCTACCGCTGGCTAATCCTGTTCTTGCCTCTGGACTGACTAGAATGCTACTCCTTAATTCTCTCTGACGTTCTCTTGTATGCCAATATGAAGTGGCTCCTGTAGATTTGCAACTTCAGTCAAACTTGATAACACACATTTCTTGAAGTTTCCTTCTGCTACTGGTCATAGGATGTGGGGCGCGGGGTTTAGGGAAAAATTTTTATGCCTGCCTTCTTTTACTTATCCATAAGTTTCTATTTATTATATTCAGAGTTTCACTTTTATCCTTTCTGTTTGCAAAATCAAGAAATGAAAATCTGACCTGCTGAGAACAAAAATCCCCATTCCACCAAGTTAAGCTTTCTTCAATTAGAGGGCAGTAATTTCCCACTGATTCATAGAAGAACATCGCTTTTTTCCCTGCGAGCTTTCTAACTGGAAACTTATTTAAACTATTTTCCATAAGATGGTAATTATCTTGTCATAAATCTGAGTTGCTACAAATAGCTTTAGAAAGTTCTATGCATAGAGAGCATTTTAAAGCCAAAATGTAATTTTTTTTTTTTTTTTTTTAGAGACAATCTTGCTCTGTCGTCCATGCTGGAGTGCAGGCAGCAGTGTCCAATCATAGCTCACAGCAACCTCAAACTCCTGGGCTCAAGTGATCCTCCTGCCTCACCCTCTCAAGTAGCTGGGACTATAGGCATGAATGAGCACACCCAACTAACTTTTTTAATTTTTAAAATTTTTTGGTAGAGACAAGGTCTCACTATGTTGCCCAGGCTGGTGTTGAGCTCCTGCCTCAGCCTCCCAAAGTGCTGGGATTATAGGTATGAGCCACTGCACCCAGTCCCAAAATATAAAGTTTCTGAGCAAAAGTTTAATAAACATTTATAAACAACTTTTAAAAGAAAATGTCCCCAACTTTTTGTTACCAAATTTCTAAACATTCAGAAACATAGTGTGACAAAGACCCCTGTATACCACTCAGGTTAAACAATTATTAACATTTTGCGGCCGGGTGCGGTGGCTCACGCCTGTAGTCCTAGCTCTCTGGGAGGCCGAGGTGGGCGGATCGTTTGAGCTCAGGAGTTCGAGACCAGCCTGAGCGAGACCCCATCTCTACTATAAATAGAAGGAAATTAATTGGCCAACTAATATATATAGAAAAAATTAGCCAGGCATGGTGGCACATGCCTGTAGTCCCAGCTACTCAGGAGGCTGAGGCAGCAGGATTGCTTGAGCCCAGGAGTTTGAGGTTGCTGTGAGCTAGGCTGACGCCACGGCACTCACTCTAGCCTGGGCAACAAAGCGAGACTCTGTCTCAAAAAACAACAACAACAACAAAAAAACATTTTGCCATATATTTGAATATAAATTTGTATCTATATTGTTTTGTGGAAAACATTTAAAAAGTGAATTGCAGATATTGTGATCATTTACCTCAAAACTTTTCAGCGTGCATCTCCTAAAAAAAAGGACGTTCCCCTACATAACTACACTATCACCCCTAAGAAAACTAACAATACTTCTTTCATTTCATCTAAAAACCAGTCCATATTCACATTTCCCAAATTTTGCCCCAATTCAAATTTCACACATTCCACTTGGTTGTTATGGTTCTTTAGACTCTTAGAATCTAGAAAGGCCTTTTAAAAACATATAAATGATGGTAATGACTTTTTGAAGAGACCAGGACAGTTGTTCTACAGAAGGCCAGTATTTGGATTTGTCTGATTTTCTTTGTAGTGTCATTTAGTCCTAAGAGCACATTGTCAAGTTAATTTCATGACAACCGATTCCTATTACCATGTGAAAGTTTTCAGAAGCTACAGTGGTTTGAACCCATAAAATCTCTGTGGTCTGAAAAGGACCTGATTCTTTCATGGTTCAGGAAGATTTGCAACCGTAGAATGTCAGTGCAGAACCACCCCACACCCCCTGACACATTAGAGAACTGAGACCCAGAAAGGGTAAGTGTAATGGCGTCTCTCTCTCTTTGCTGCTGTAAAAATTTACCACAAACTTAGCGGATTAAAATAATACAAATTTGTAGTCTTACAGTTCTGGAGGTCAGAAGTCCAAAACGAGTCTCACTGGGTTAAAATCAAAGTATTGGCAGGGCCGCATTTCTTTCTGGAAACTCTAAGGGAAAATTTGTTCCTTCCTTTTTCTAGCTTTTTAGAGGCCACCTGTGTTCACTGGCTTATTTATGGTCACTTCCTCCATCTTCAAAGCCAGCAGCGTAGCATCTTCAAATCTCTCTCTGATGCTAACCCTGACTCTCCTGCCTCCCTCTTCCACTTTTAAGGACCCTTCAATTATTAGGGGCTACCTGAGAAATCCAGGATGTTCTCCCTATCTCAAGGTCAGCTAATTAGCGATCTTAATTCCATATGCAACCTAATTCCCTCTTGCCATGTAATAAAACATATTTACAGGTTCCAGGGATAGAGATGAGGACCTCTTTGGAGGCCATTATTCTGCCTTCCACAGCAGGTGACCTGGCAAAGACTGTACTGCAAATGACTCCCAAGCATCCTGTAAGACACTGCGACCTCATATTAATATGTTCGTTTGTTTCCCAGTGGAGTTCAGTAAAAGGTGTTCCTATATTGAACACGGTTCAAGAGGGTTTAATAAAAATTTAAAAAGGCATTGAAAGAATTTTATTACAAAAATCACCTTCTTATAAGCAGACCCACAATTTGGTTCTGGAAGATAGTGCCGATTTATGTATCTGATATATCTGAAGTCAAATTGTTTTACTTGCTCATTTTGTTAAGGAAGTTGAGTGTTTTCTTTGACTATAATTAGAAAATCCAAATAACTTTAATCTTATAATTCACTTCTACTCAACATCTTAAATTCTACTGTCTTCTTCCATCACTTTAAGGTGGGGTAAAAGGATCCAAGAATGTACGAAAGTCACACATACTTCCTCGTGGGTTATCTGTTCAA
Organism: Mirza zaza; assembly: GCA_008750895.1. NCBI lineage: Eukaryota > Metazoa > Chordata > Mammalia > Primates > Cheirogaleidae > Mirza > Mirza zaza. The sequence goes on from VSMD01012876.1 coordinate 10,442, forward strand.
ATCAGACCCGAGATGGATCATGCCATCAACGTCCAGACTTGTTGGGTGTCAAGACTTAACACTTTACTAAGAGGTGAGTCTCTCTGTGGTCTTGGACCCATTCAAAGCCCACAAGGCCCTCTGCATGCTGACCTCTTGTTATGATGATTCCTGTAACCACCAATGTTACATAGAACTTTTTGGTTTTGGCACAAATTAGTATTTTTCCTAGATCACACTCATTGACGTCTCATTAAATGTAATACAATTTGTCCCACTCATGTTGGTGGGGTTTTTCTGAAGTGGCAAATGAAAGCTGTTGGATATCACTGATCAGGTAGGGAAATCCACTTTACTGGGAAGGGCAAATCAGGAGGTTTTACTTAGTAGAAGTGAAATGTTTTAAGTTAGTGATGTTAGATGACTTATTGGGGTATCAGACAAGGTAAGAAGGAAGAAATTACAGAGCCTTGAACACACAACAGGAAGTTGAGCCAAGAAAATAGCAAGAGTTTCACCGTATGTATCAGAGGGTTCTGTTCAACCCTGAAGCTCTGAAATCTATACTCTTGGGTGCCCTGAGAATGAGGCCTGCTCTGGAAGGATATTATCGTGGGGAAGGTCACAGCCCTCACCCTGGGGGAAGGTCTAGAAGGAGTTTGGGAGAGGCTTGTGCAGCGGACAAAGGACATGATCTTGAGAGCATGGTCTTGAATTAGAAATAATAGTTATTGAAGAAAAACCTTATCCAAACACTAGTTAAGACAATCAGGCAGACTTTATTCAAGGGGTGCCATAGCAACAGGTGTAGGGACCACTGCGACAGGGTCTTGCCAATCAGATGCAACTCTGACTCAGACAAGGACAAGTGGGAATTTATTACCTAAGGACAGGGAGGGGGCAGTAGGTGCAAAATTACTGAGAGGAAACATCCGAGATGAGGGGTTTCTGGCCAAGTGACTTGCCAGGATTATTGCTGCAGGCAGGCCAGGGTAGTAAGATATTTTGGGTGGGCAGACACCTAGGGTGAGGGGTTTTCCCTAAAATGACTTAACAGGACTCTTGCTCAAACTAGATTTAACAAGAACAGAGAGGGAAGCCCAAGGTTTGTCCTAGTTGAGCCAGGGACTCAGAGGGGCCTGACTAAAATTTTGGTCAAAGGAGAGTTTTTGTCCCAGTGATTAATTGAATAAGCCTATGAGCTCAAGAACATCTTGGCTCTTCGGCTGTGTTGATCTCCCACTAAACTGAGTGTCTTTGTGTGTCTGCACTGCGTCACTGATTCCACCAGTGGCCACTGCTACCTGGGAAAGAATCCTTGGGCAACGGAAATTTAGAGCTTATTTCTCTGAATGTTCTTAGATTCTGTTCAAGAGGGCTGCCTCTGGGAGGCCAAGGTGGGTGAATCACTCAAGGTCAGGAGTTCGAGACCAGCCTGAGCAAGAGCGAGACCCCATCTCTACTAAAAAAAAAAAAAATAGAAATTATCTAGACAACTAAAAAATAATATATATATAGAAAAAAATTAGCCGGGCATGGTGGTGTGTGCATGTAGTCCCAGCTACTTGGGAGGCTGAGGCAGGAGGATTGCTTGAGCCCAGGAGTTTGAGGTTGCTGTGGGCTAGGTTGATACCACGGCACTCTAGCCCAGGCAACAGAGCCAGACTCTGTTTCAAAAACAAAAAGAGGGCTGCCTGGAGGGGTAAGCAGAAGCTAGACATATTGGGGGATGCTTAGAAGTGAGAGAGTCCATCACCCCCATTAAGCAACCTGTAGGAGAGCATTCTCCAAAAATGGAGGTGTCTCCAAAGAGCACACGAGAAAACCCACAGGCAAAACAGTCAGCTCTAACCACTGTTGGGCTCCAGTCATCATGGCGGCGACTTTCTTGCCCAACTTATGTCTCTTCCTCCCTGTGTTCCAACCTTGGAGCGTTTAGCCACACGTGTAGAGAGGAAAGTGCACAGCACACATGGGGGAAAGAGGGAACTAGCTGACCACACCCTCTTCCCTGACTACAGGCTTGTCCCTCTGCAGGAGGCCTGAGCTGAGCAAGGGGAGGAGCCCCAGTGAAACCATAGTCAGAGTTCTGACTATCACATGAAACTCTGCATTTTAATTACTGATTAGGAACTTGCACCACCTAAGAGTTACCAGAACAGTCACACTCAAGTTTTTCCTTTAGCAGCAGGAAAATCAGCCTCATGAAGCAGAATTATTTGGAGAGTGAGAGAAAGAAAGGAAGCTGCTTTGCTTGCTCAATACGATTGTTCCAGTTTTGACTGTCCAGGTTGGGGATGTCTGGCACCTGTCATTAACATGGTGGGAGAGAGGAGGAGGGTGGTGGGACCAGGGAAAAGGAGACATTAAGCAATGCTAATCGAGTCTTGTCTGTTTTATATTTGGTTTTAAAGTTTACTTACCACATCTGCATAACAAAAAGGGTGATTTGAAAAATTATTCTTTGAGTGTTTTACCTTCCCACTTTATCACATGTCACTCAATATTGGTTAGGATGTGGGAAATGGATTAGTGCTCTCCATAGCCCATCCAATGAGGAATTCTGCTGGATTTAGCTCAGAAGACTGCAACTGACTTCATCTAATCTCCTGTCCAGTAGAATCTTGGCTTTGTTAGTCCTTAAGTCGCAGTTAAAACACCTCCAATGAGGGTATGTTTCTTCCTCCCTCCCTTCTTCCTCCTTCTCCTTTTCTTCTTCCTTTTTTCAGTGAAGTAAACTTAAAAAAAAAAAAGAAACAAATGAGCAGTAAACTCTATTTTCCTCTCTCATATTCCCTCTTCTTCCTTTTCAGTGAAATTTCATCCATGTTATCCTGTGTGGCCATCCTACTCTGTGTCTGGCCCTCTTCCTTAACCCTTTGCACTCGGATGTCGAGTGTGACTCGACACGGTTAGCAAAAATTATAGAGATTAAAATTACTCTTTGAATGTATCAATAATTTGAAATATAAAAAAATCCAAATAAATAAGTTTGTATGAAAAGAAACTCCAGTTTTTTATTCTACCGCCGCGCTTTGTAAAACTGGGGTATTTAAAAAATTAAATCACGAGTAGAATAAAGGGATCGAGAAAACAGCAAGTGAGTGCAAAGGGTTAATGTTAGTTCTAAAACTTGATTACATGTTTTGACATAGTCCACACATTTGCGTATTAACGTCTGCAGGCGCTCCAGCAATGAGATTACAGCACAGTTTCCTTAGCTGCTGCCGGGTGTTGGGCATCTGGGTTGTCTCCTGCTTTTCTCACGGGATCTCCGCGGTTGCCAATGCTCCCTGCACGGCCCAGGCAGGTTCTCTTTTAGCCTGAACTCGTTGGTAGTAATTCATTTTGCTGCCTAGTGGATTATTTCCTTGAGCTTATATGTACATAAAAGAGAAATTACTGGCATAAAGGTTAAGAAGGATCTGTTAAGAACTTTTTAACATTTTGCCAGAGGACAATCAGAAAAATGGAACCTGCCAGCAGTTGGTTTATATGAGGATGAGATCATAATTGGATCGATTGATCAAAGGTCGGAAGATCCAGGGAGACTTGTCTTTCAACAAGCTTCAAGAAGGCCTTTCTGATATGTTCCAAAGATTCACTTTTTGAATCTTCTTGTAAAGATTTTAATTTTATTTTGAAGTTTTTTACTTTTCAACTAAAATTTTAGCAGCTTGGCAGACTTCCAGACTTTTTTTTATGAGTGTTTGATTGACTTCTCTTGTGACTGATAAGAACCAGTCTAATCAGCGAAATTATTTTGTGTGATTTTTTTTTTTTTGACTGGTATTTGTTTTTACCCTTTGGCTGTGAACTAAACTGTGAATTAAAATAAAATCTTAAGTACCTCCCAGCTGACTGAATGGACCCTCTCTTGGCCAAGGGGCCCCCTCCCTTCCCCTCCCTGCTAAAGAAAAACCCTTAACGGAGTTGCTGGCCTGAGAAGGGAAGTCAGACATGCCTAGTTATGCCCTGTCCCTTTTGGAGTTATATTTGATAACAATAAGATAAAAAAAATCATTAACAAGCCTAAGACCGTGTAAGACAAAGGTTAAACAATTTACTTAACAGAACACTTAAGTCTGGGTACACGTCTGGTGGCTTGTCTCTGATTAACAGACTTCCTCATGTTCACTTAAAATGTCCCAAACGTTTAGACAAAGCTTCATTTCTTTAGCTGATTGCAAATCAAAGAATCTTTAAACCCACCTATAATTTATAATCCTCTGCTCTGAGATGTCCTACCATTTCGGGCCAGAACAATGTATTCCTTCCACATATTGATTTATGACTTTCCATATAATTCCTGCTTCCCTAAAATGTATAAAAACAAATTATAACCCAACTACGGTGAGACTACTTGCTCAAAGCTTCTTGGGTGTGGCTCTCCTGGCCATGTTAACACATATCGGCTCAGAATAAATCATTTTAAATTATTTTACAGAGTTTGAGTTCTTGTCTGTTGACATAATATTAATTGTTTACCATGGAAAAATATTAAAACTCATAAAAGTAGTGGATACAGAAAAATGAAGCTTCCTGTACCTGTCACCCAGCTTCAACAACCAGGAGTTTCTACTGTTCTTATCTTTTCCCTTGCACACTTTCTTCTCCATTGTAGTATTTTAAGGCAAATCCCAGATGGTATGTAACCAGCTCCATGAACAAATTTCAGTGACTCCTGTATTTTTTATTATCCTCTCCCTTAATTAACAACTGAACTTTAGAGTTGTTTCCCAGAAATGGTGGATTTTCTATAAGACAGAGGAATTGAGATTCTGATGGCCTCAGGGCAGGTGTCCTGGCCAAGACTCACTATCCCTCTAGACCTGCCCCAGAGCATGTGGCCCATGCTTAAAAAGCTCAGGATCTCAGTTAGTATGAGAGACGACCTGAGGCAGCTTCTTCCTGTTCCCATACCCTGACAAAATGTCTTTCCTATTAAAAATTCCCTTCTTCCTTGTCAATCCTTGTCTCAATAATTGAATAATTGAATCTTTGTGTGATGAGTAGCTGGACCTAGGCCAAAGCCCTTTCCTTGCATTTCAATAACAATTACATGATTTCACCCGTAAGTACTTCAGTGTGCTTCATATTTTGTTAAATGATCATGGCACAAAGGACAAAGCCAAGTGTTAAGGGTGAGTGAATCTGGGTAGAGAGGGGTTCCCATGTTTCTTGTACTATTTTTATTTTGGTGAATTTTCTGTAAGTCTGAAATTATTCCCAAATAAAAACTATAAAAGAAAAAAAAAGGAACAAACAAAAATTATGACCATAATACCATCACCTCTGAGAACCTAAGTGACAGATTTTTTTTCTTGTTTTACTATAAATCATGCTCATGGAAAGAAATTAAGGGAAAAAAATCCAGAAAAATATCCAAAAGAAAATAAAAATCAGTCATAATTCTAATACCCAGACATAATCACTATTAAACAATTACATATTTTCTCCAGGCTATTAAATAGATATTGAAACACACACATGCAAAGAGACATACACACACAAACAAATGCATATTATTGGAAAAGTCAAACAGTACCAAAGGCCTTGTAACAAAACATGCCAGTTCCACCCTTCCACCCTCCTCTGTAGCGCCTTCCCCAGCTTGTTCTCTGTCTTCGCTGCCAGCAGGCTGTCCCTCATGGCAAAGTGCCAGCTGCAACTCAATCTTCAGGACAGTATCTTATGGATCTGTCACAGCTGTTAAGATGAAAAGCAATCATTTTGCTTGGGATTTCTCAAGAGAGTGTGTTTGTCATTTTGTGTTTTTGGGTGGTGGATACTGCAGACTGCCTCATTCATCAGCTGCTGTGACCTTCTTCTGGCATGGGAAAGCAAAAGCGACATTTCCAGACTCCCTGGCAGCGAGTGCTCGGCAGGTGGCTGATGTGGGACTTGGAAAGTGGTTGTGAGTGGGGCCAAGCACATGCCAGGGGTTGGGTTCCTCTAGCAGCAATGCAGGTTCTAGTGTCTGGTTCTCTGTGTCTTGGTGCTAAGTAGAAGGCAGGGTAGGTAGGGGGTTTTTGCTAAACAAGCCAATGGAGGGATGAAGCATTTCTCCCCGACAAAGTGATTGTTCCTGATTGTGCAGCATCCAAGTTTGTATCACTGGGCCTCCCACATTTTCTAAGCTTCCTCACACCCTATAACAAATCCCTTTTTTCTTACCTAGTGAGAGTGGATTCTATGGTCTCCAGCTAAGACATCTGAAGTCTTTGAATTCCCATGGTTCTTCTTGAGTATCCAAAAGCAAACCCTCTAAACGCAGTCACCTGTGGTTTTAATGATTATTTATATTTTGCCCATATTCCTGAAGATGATACTTTTACCTCAATTATTTCATTTGGCAAATAACCAAGTTACCAGATGGCAATTGTGGCAGGTAACGGTGTATCTATTTTACATAGGAAACTGAGACAAAGAAAGATTAAGTGCCTCATACTAGGACATATAACTTATCTGTTATCCTGCATAGAATTCTGCTCCTGGTTTTCCACTATTCTATATACTCAGAATGTTTATGAGTAAACGAAATTTTAAAAGTTCCATAAGTCTGGGGGCTAACTAGAGCTCTAGAAAAACTCAGTAGAGACAACTGACCTAATGTGGTGATTCTCATCTAGTAGGGTATGCTTATCTGTTTAAAATTTGATTACGTGCTTATTTAAAATTCCATTCTTTATTTTCCTGACATAATTTTGTGCTTAACGTACAAAATTAGTGAAGAACTTAGAGAATTATAAAGAAGCAGAAAAGATCATCCACCACCAAGCAGCAATTTCTGCTTATAATGTGAGTGTTGTCTGCGGTCAGATAGAAACATGTAAAGAAAATCTGGATGTTTTGAGTGATAGCCACATCCTTGGGTTGATGTCAAGA